>JASAMZ010004247.1:0-15061 GCA_030248115.1 Linhomoeus sp. GSCO2_2 | reverse complement strand
CCTTCTGACATCGGAAGCGTTTATTGGAGAACAAATAACAGAGCTCAACCCTGAAGAAGAGGTCAATTCCATTTTGGCATCACCACTGGAGGACAAGCTGTGCAGTATCTCGCACAACATCTTGCCCACGAGGTGTTACGAAATATCACGCGCCGTCACAACTGCAAATATTTAACTCAAGCGTCATAATTGCAGACAATTCGACCATCAGCGCGTCGTGGTGGGTCGCGTCCGTTGCCAGAAGACGACCGCGACGACGACGACGACCACGTCGAGAACAACGACGAGGAAGAGGAGAAGACGGAGGACGAGATCGAGATCGAGCAGCGCAGCAAGGACTACGAGTTCACCCAGACAAAGGTCATGAAGGCGCACCCGCCCGGCGCCGGCGGCCCCACCAGCTGCTACAGGAGAGGATCTCTGGTCTGGACGGATGATGCGCCTGCACCCGTTCCGGTTGAGAAACTGCGCAAGGGAAACATGGTACTGATTTCGTCGCAAGTTGCAATAACGATCTTGCAATAGTGTTACGGATAATGTTTGAGTTATCTATTGGAGCGTCCTTATTCATTCAGGTCCTTTCTTCGTCCGGTGTCTATTTCCCTGTCATCGGCTTCCTTCACCACAAGCCGGATGTCCTGTCCGAATTCATAGCAGTGGAACTGGATGACGGGCGCCGTCTGGGCCTTACGCCCAAGCATCTGCTTCCAATCGTATCCTGCAAAATCAATCCCACCGCTTCGGAGAAATCCGACAAATTTGGCCTCTTTCATCACAATTCGCCGACGGAGTCAGACCCGGCGATTGCCTCCTAACCCCAGGGTTTTGTTGATGGTCCCACAAGAGTTAAGAACGTCACAAGAACGGTTGATTGGGCATCTATTCCCCTGTGACGGCGAGCGGTTTCCGGGGGGGGGGGGGGGGGGGGGGGGGGGGGGGGGGGGGGGGGGGGGGGGGGGGGGGGCGGGCGGGCCGGGCGGGCGGCGGGCGAGTGGGGTCGGGGTGGAGTGGGGGGTGCGGTGGGAGAGGGCGGGATGGCGCGCTTGGTCGGCGGTTGTTGGCCTGGGGAGAGCTCTTGAGCTGAGAGAGTCTGTCAGTTGTCGTCGCGCTCCGCGCTCTTGGGGTGGACCGTCAGGGGCTGTCGATCGAGAGGAGGTCGGCAGATGTAGTCGAGACGACGCGTCTGTGGTTGCGAGCGCGCGGCTGCGCTCTGAGGCGGCGCCGCTGACGGCGCGTTGCTGGAAAAGTGAATGTTCATATGACAAAGCTAGATAGAGAATTGAGCTGAGTGGCTCATTCGAGGACTCTTGGGACGACGCGTCTAATGAGCACGGTGGGGTTGGCCTGGTGCTGCTGCTGTCCCTGGCCCCCTACACCGGCGCTCGTCGCAGTGGCAGTTACAGTGGTGGCAGTAGTAGAAGAGGAGGCTGGGGGTCGAAGTTCCAGCAGGACGGTCTTGAGTCCGATGGAGGAGACGTCGCGCAGTTGCTCGTTTCAGATGTTGGCGAGAGGCTGTCGATCTCTGAGACAGAGAGTCATGGTTGATGATGACGGTCGAGAGGGTGCGAGCGACGAGCTACTGAGCTTACAATTGCGCGACTGGAGGCGGCCGCGTCGGTATTCAACATGTGAACAGCCTCTAAGACTGGGCAAACAGCACCGAAAACATGGTCAGCGCATGCTGTATCTGCACAGATTAAACGTTGCGCTGCAGGCAAACGTATTTGTAAGTCTAATCTGCCGATCAGAAAGAATTCTTCAGTTTTCGGATGATTGAAAGTGGGGGGGGGGGGGGGTATGACTTGATTTGATTGATACGGAGAACAGTAGGTATTCTCTCTGTGTAGAGACTGAGGTCTTGGCTTGTTGGCAGAGGGCGAGACTTGACGGAGATTTGCTCGCGTTCTTGTCTAGCTTAGCTCTTCCTGGTGCGTGCGTCGGGCAAGTGGCTCGATTGCGCCGCGATGTCGAAGGTCTCTTAAGAAGTCTGGGTGATTGGCTGGGCGCGAGAGCTTTGCGTTGTGAGCACCTTCTCTCAGCCGTCGTCGAGTTTGATCGAGTCTGCCCCAACGCGCAAAGAGTCTACAAAGACACACACAAGACAAACTAATAAGTATTTGAGGTCAAAGGCAACAACACAATTGGCAAAATCTTGGGTGATCTTGCGCCTGATGATGGGACGCCATGCACCGTACTGAAACGTCGCGCTTTTAGAGAAATAGCTGACTTTTTATGGCAGCCCTGACTTTGGGTGTTGGTAATTCGTTGGGCGGAAACGCTAGACGGGCGGTGCCACTTCAGGTGCGGGAATAAAAGCTCCCCACCGCCTCTCTAAACCTCAATTAGGGTACAACCATTTTCAGAGCGTACCAAGAGCGGAACGGCGGGAAGAACTGCAATTGCCAACAAATGTCGACGAGCTCGGGTCCGGGCACCGCGACGACTGAAGAGGTCTGTACAAGGAGGTGCATGCTTATCGACTGCGACAACGACGAACTCTCCAACGACTGCGACGTCGACATCTACATCTCCATCTTGGATAGCAACATCCGTGCGTGAGTGAAGCGGGCTGATAATGTCTCTGTCGTCAGCAACATTACTGTGGTTGTTATTCTGGAACCTATAGTAGGTACACGCTCTTCACTTCCCGTGAAGCTTTTGCTCTACACTTATGGACTCGGTATTACATAGACAATTGCCATGCAGCAAGCTTCCTGTAGCATCTGCGAGCGAATCTTCAGTAAGCGATGCCAGCAGCAGACGATCAATTGCAGTTAATGCGTTGAACAACAGATGTCAAGCGGTCTGAGCCGGCAAACACCGGATATGGAAGCTCCATTACTGGGCTTCGGTTACCGGAGAATCTGAAGGCCAAAGCGTCTACGAGACAAGCGGCGATCGAGGTTCAGCGGCTTCAGCCATGCTATGCTAAATAAACCGTGGTACATAAGCAAAGACGAGCATGCTTTTGCCCGCGCATTATCCCTTTATAGCCGCCTGGCACGCGTCATCGAGATTACACGTGTAATTCTGCTTACGTGTGCTGAGAAGCTGCACGTGTAAACAGCGAAATTTCAAAGTGTGCCAGTGTGCAGCTGTTCTGCATCTGAATACATGCACCTGAAGCTGCACACTTTGGGCTCCGAAGGTTCACAGGTAGACAAAATTTTGATGACAAACACAGCAGCTGCACACTCAACAGGATTCTGCACACTTGTGAGGATTTTGCAAACTTAAAAGCAGGGATGATTTTGCACACTCATATGGTTGGGGGGAAGATAGGATAGAAAGGTTGGGGGTTGAATCTGCATACTCGGCACAAATCTGCACACTCTCGGTGGTTTGGGTGTAGAATCTGCACACTCTGCCAGTTTGGGGTGCAATTGGCACACTGGATGCCATTCTGCACACTCTGGAGGTTTTGGGGTAGAATCAGCACACTCTGGCAGTTTGGGGGGTGGGGGTGAATCTGCACACTCAGTGCAAATCTGCACACCCTGACAATTT
The DNA here is from genome assembly GCA_030248115.1 of Linhomoeus sp. GSCO2_2. Taxonomy (NCBI): domain Eukaryota; kingdom Metazoa; phylum Nematoda; class Chromadorea; order Monhysterida; family Linhomoeidae; genus Linhomoeus; species Linhomoeus sp. GSCO2_2. Next base: position 11,554 of record JASAMZ010004247.1, on the reverse strand, counting down.
GGTTGGTTGAATCTGCACACTTGGTACAAATCTGCACACTCTTAGTGGTTTTGGGGTAGAATCTGCACACTGGGCACCATGCTTCACTCTCTGAGGGGTTTTGGGGTGCAGTTTGGGGGTTGAATCTGCACACTGGGCACAATTCTTCACACTCTGGGGGTTTTCGTGTAGAATCTGCACTCTCTGGCAGTTTAGGGGTTAAATCTGCAGCACAAATCTGCACACTCTGGGGGTTTGGGGCAGGATCTGCACACTGGGTACAATTTTGCACCCTCCAGGGGTTTTGGGGCAGAATCTGCACACTCTGGGGAATTAATTGCATCATGTGCAGATTCCACACCCGAAACAACAAGAGTGTGAAGATTGTACCTCCAAATCACCTGAGTGTGCAGATTCTACCCCCAAGCCCCCATAATGTTCAGATTCTACCCCCAAACACCCTGAGCATGCAAAATTGTGTAGAGTGTGTAGATTTCACCCCCAAACACCCAGAGTGTGCAGCACTGTGTGAAGTGTGCAGATTCCATCCCCAAAAACCCAGAGTGTGCAGAATTGTGTAATTGTGTGGAGTGGGCAGATTCTACCCCCAAGCCCCCATAATGTTCAGATTCTACCCCCAAACACCCTGAGCATGCAGAATTGTGTAGAATGTGTAGATTTCACCCCCCAAACACCCAGAGTAGGCAGCACTGTGTGAAGTGTGCAGATTCCACCATCAAACACCCAGAGTGTGAAGAATTGTGTAGAGTGCGCAGATTGCACTTCCAAGCTCCCAGAGTGTGCAGAATTGTGTCAAGTGAGCAGATTCTACCCCAAACACCCACAGTGTGCAGATTCTACCCCCAAACACCCAGACTGTGTAAAATTGTGTGGAGTGGCAGATTCACCCCCAAACACCCAGAGTCTGCAGATTCAACCCCCAAACACCCAGAACATTACTATTTCAGAGACCCACTCACCACCCCTTTAGAGTGTCGCTTATTGGAGGTTTTGCGGTAACTACCTAAGTACCTTTCCCCAAAGTCTGTTCAAACTTAGAGGAGCGGTATATGTAATAGCGTGCACACTGGCCGTGTTTGCAGAAGCTGATGGACCATTTGTGCCATGACTCCATCATTATAACAAGGGACCGAGACCACTTGGTGGATGGCGAGGTTCGAGACCCCTACATCACTTACCCCTGGGGAGTCACCTTTCCCCATTGCACAGCCACGAAGACTGAGGACACGTCGACCCACGAGGCACAGTGGCGCAACTGTTGGAATGCCATATGACGGCGTTGTTTGGGAGGGAAATAGATTTGCGTCACAGTCTGCGTTTCCAAAACAAGCTCCGGTATTAAAAAGTTGAGTTTGTATTCTGTACATTGCATAGAGTTGCGTTCTTTCTGCAGAGAGTGCGAGAGCTCATCGCCCGTATTGCTCCGCTTCACGAGCTCCCCCTTCGCAAGAGGATATTGCTTAGCAATATTGATATCGCCCGGGATTTGGTTTTTAGAGCAAGAAAATCCCTCTTTTGAGCAACGCTTTTAAAAAAGTGACAAAAACTTGTCAACGTTTTGACAAACATATGACAGAGCAAGTTTTGCAAATAATCCGTGAGTCGTGAGCTATCCACTGAGCTCGAGATCGTCTTTTTACGGCGCAACTCAAGCAAGTTAGAGCGATTTTAGTGTTCGAATCTCAAGAATGGCGTTTCCCGTGGTGCGTGTTTGCGTCGAGTTGTTGTTTTGTGTTGTGTTTGTGTGTCGAATTGTTGCTGCCGCATGAAAAAACACGTCGAGAGCTTTCACCTGACGTGTCGATCGCCGCTCTACGACGTAAGACGAGCGAGTTAGAGCCGTTTTGCGTTTTCGGACATTTGGGCTACTGTAACTCGCGAAATTCAAACTTTGAGTTTCGGCCAATGGGAGAACAAATACTCAATGAGTTTAGAGCTATCCAAGGTGCTCAAGATCACCTCTCCACGACGCAAGACAGACGAGTTAGAGCCGTTTTGCGTTTAAAACCTTCGGGTTTTTGTAACACGCGAAATTCAAATTTTTGAGTTTCGACCAATGGGAGAACAAATGATCAGCGAGTCGAGAGCTATCCACTGATCTTGAGATTGTCTCTCTACGACGCAAGTTAAGCGAGTTAGAACGATTTTAGCGTCAAAATGTCGAGAATGGCGTCTTCGGCGGTGCGTGTTTGCGTAATTGAAAGAACTTTTGCAGTCACATAAAAGAACGCGTCGAGAGCTTTCACCTGACGTGTCGATTGCCCTTCTACGACGTAACACGAGCGAGCTAGAGCCGTTTTGCGTTCTGACCTTCAGGGTACTGTAGCGCGCGCAATTCAAACTTTTGAATCTCGACTTCTCCTAGCGGAATGATCAGCGAGTCGAGACTTATTCGCAGAGCCCAAGATCGTTTTTCTACGTCTTTCCAACGCCGAGATCCGAGAGCGTTACGCACGCACGTACGCACGCACGCACGCACGCACGCACGCACGCACGCCGAGCTCTCCTAGGGTGTCGCCCGGCTGAGGCCGGGCGAAACAACCTAGAATTTGGTCTGTCAAGTTTTGGCGAACTGGTTAGTAGTGAAAGCGTTCATAGAGGTATCCGCATCTTGGGAAATTCTCTTGAGAGCGTGTTGCATATTTTGTGGAGTCTAAAATATGAAACCACCTGCAAAAGTCTGCTCAGGCTATCGCTGCCCCCTTTATGAAGACATGTTGCCAAAGGTCGGTCATTCAAAATGTTGCCAGTTCCAGCTTTGACCAATTCTTAGAAATATTTCTAATTTCATAGCTCCAAAATTCGAAACAGTTAGCTCCATAATTCTCAAACTTGTATGCCAATTCACATGTAGTCTGTGACTGGCGGTGACTCTTCACTGTCTGAAAAGGCTCACAAGTCTCTGCAATATTAGTGAGAGAGTATCCTGACTTTTCAAACCGGAACTACTTTGTGTTGTGAAGCAAAATAACTGAAGGATAGTAGTGGCAGGGTGGCCAGTACAAACTTAAACAAGTTTCAGCTTCAAGTTCACCTAGAAATAGTATACCTACTTAACGTGAAACTGAATCAAAACTGGCATGGGCGCCATAACTGAAACTGAACTCACAGTAATAGTTTCGTTTCAGCTATGCAATATTGAGTTTTTGTAATATCTCAGCATTGAACTATAAAATACAGACCACCTTGTACGACCCACCGTTAGTAGCTACTTTTTTTATATTTATATCATCAGCATATTCGAAATCGTCGAAGAAATCAATGAAGAAACTGCCGAAAGTTCAAAGTTACTCTTGAATCCGTAAAATATCTACACTAAAACGTTAAATTTAGGCAATTTACGGTGACATTTCAACCTTGATAACTAAGACTCGGGAAGGGATGTGAGAGAAACTGAAACTCGAACAGTTCCATGAAACTAAAACTAATCCGTTGCTTATCCGTTGGGCTGGGGAGATAGGCAGGTTGATGCGCCACTGGCGAGGTCTACGCCCTTCCCGAGGGGCTCTATGAAAAGGACTGCATGAACATGTACTACAAGGATAACGACAGGAACAACCCAGTGGGCGACTGCCACAAGCTTCAGTGCGTTACGTTTTCAGTTCAGTGTTAACCGTTCTGGATCGATGGAACCAACCAGAATTACTTCTGGATTTCGTCTGATGGTGGTAGGGGGGGGGGGGTGGAAGAGGACGCTCTCTCAAAACGAAGTTACTCATTGCACAGCGATTCTAATAGGCAGTATACCTGCTACTCTATGGAAAGAGAGCTTGTTTTAGTCACACTTCTGTATCACTGAGAGAATAAAAATCATTGCGACGTCGGACCTAATGTTGTGCTTTAGGCTGCGTTTAAAGGTGATGGTACGCTTCGAGAAGTAGCCCAACAAGCTCCGGTATTAGAATGTTGAGTTTTTATTCTGCGTCTGGCTGATAGTGAAAGAGTTGCGATCGGAAACTCACCGCTCCTATTGCTCTGCTTCACGAGCTCACTCTTCGCAAGAGGACATTCCATAAAAATATAGATTTTGTTCAGAATTTGTTTTTTCGCCGCGCCTCAGCGCGGCGAGGTGTATATATACGGATGACAATGTGTGTGTGTGTGTGTGTGTGTGTGTGTGTGTGTGTGTGTGTGTGTGTGTGTGTGTGCGTGCGTGCGTGCGTGCGTGCGTGCGTGCGTGCGTGCGTGCGTGCGTGCGTGCGTGCGTGCGTGCGTGCGTGTGTGCGTGCGTGCGTGCGTGCGTGCGTGCGTGCGTGCGTGCGTGCGTGCGTGCGTGCGTGCGTGCGTGCGTGCGTGCGTGCGTGCGTGCGTGCGTGCGTGCGTGCGTGCGTGCGTGCGTGCGTGCGTGCGTGCGTGCGTGCGTGCGTGCGTGCGTGCGTGCGTGCGTGCGTGCGTGCGTGCGTGCGTGCGTGCGTGCGTGCGTGCGTGCGTGCGTGCGTGCGTGCGTGCGTGCGTGCGTGCGTGCGTGCGTGCGTGCGTGCGTGCGTGCGTGCGTGCGTGCGTGCGTGCGTGCGTGCGTGCGTGCGTGCGTGCGTGCGTGCGTGCGTGCGTGCGTGCGTGCGTGCGTGCGTGCGTGCGTGCGTGCGTGCGTGCGTGCGTGCGTGCGTGCGTGCGTGCGTGCGTGCGTGCGTGCGTGCGTGCGTGCGTGCGTGCGTGCGTGCGTGCGTGCGTGCGTGCGTGCGTGCGTGCGTGCGTGCGTGCGTGCGTGCGTGCGTGCGTGCGTGCGTGCGTGCGTGCGTGCGTGCGTGAGTGCGTGCGTGCGTGCGTGCGTGCGTGCGTGCGTGCGTGTGTGTGTGTGTGTGTGTGTGTGTGTGTGTGTGTGTGTGTGTGTGTCTGTGTTTCCGTCGCACCGAAGTAAAACATGTGACATATGTGGTCAAGTAGAGTCGATGTCGCTGAGTACGGATCCGATGTCCGTTTCTGTTGCTAATTTCGCATTTTCAAGATATTCGCAATTAAAATTCGAAAATGTCGAAAATCGACTTTTTCGTCTGATGCGTTAGCCGCGAAATTTCTTCGGAGGTGGCAAGGGCATTGACCGCGGATAATTTGTAACACAAAAGAAATTTTTTGCAAATGAGGAATTTAATAGAAATACGTGATTATTTGTCAAAATTGCACAAATTGACTAAAATATAACGTCATTTATTGACGAATGTGAATGCAGAAATGGAAGGGTCGTATGCCAATAAGAATTTGTGACATAGTTTTGCACTTTTTAAAATTTGCAATTTCGAGATATTTCCAATCAAAATATGGAAATGTCGAAAATCGACTTTTTCACCTGATGATATAGCGGCGAAATTTCTTCAGAAAAGGAAGAGTATAGACTGCGGATAATATGTAACGCAAGAGAATTTTTTTGCAAATATGGAATTTAATGAAATACGTAATTATTTTTTAAAATTCCATAAATTAAAACGTCGTTTTTTGACGAATTTGAACGTAGAAACGGGAAGGCCGTATGCCAATAAGAATTTGTGACATAGTCCTACAGTTTTAATAAATCCCAATTTCGAGATATTTAGAATTCAAATTTAAAAAAATGTCAAAATCGAGATTTTCGTCTGATGGCCAGAACAGCTGTTTATTGATGAATGTGCACTCGGAAACAGAAATGTGCACGCTAAACACAGGAATTCGCTCGCACCAAACTTTTGGCTAGTTTTTTGTTGGATGTGACGTTTTCACACAGGTAGAAAACATTAGATAGACGGCGTCGTATCATGCCGATAACATATAGCGAACGCGGCGATATCACTGAGCTTTAGATCAGCTGTACAGACAACCGTATCGTGGGGATAGCTGCACTTGGCATTAAGGCACACATTCTCAAGACACTTTCTCCAGATGCGGCTAACGATGTGTACAAAGTTCACTATACTGTTCATCCAAATTTGACAGACGCGAAGTATAGGTTGAACTTTTTACACACACAGCTTGTTTCGCCCGCCCTCAGGCGGGCGACACCATACGAGAGCTCGGCGTGCGTGCGTGCGTGCGTACGTACGTCCGTCCGTAACGCTCTCAGATCTCGGCGTTGGAAAGTCGTAGAGCGGAGATCTTGGGCTCTGCGGATAGGTCTCGACTCACTGATCATTCAGCTAAGAGGTTCCAAAGTTCAAAAGTTTGAATTGCGCGCGCTACAGTAACCAGAAGGTCGAAACGCAAAACGGCTCTAGCTTGTTCGTGTTACGTCGTAGAGAGGTGGTCGACACGTCATGTGAAAGCTCTCGACGTGCTCTTTCATGCGGCCGCAAAACGTTTTTTAATTACGCAAACACGCACCGCGGAAAACGCCATTTTCGGCATTTTGACGCTAAAATCGCTCTAACGCTATCAACTTGTGTCGCAGAGAAACGATCTCGAGCTTTTTGGATAGCTCCCGACTCACTGATCATTTGTTCTCCCATTGGTCAAAACTCAAAAGTTTGAATTTCGCGAGTTACAGTTACTCGAAGATGCAAAAGCGCAAAACGGCTGTAACTCGCTTGTCTTACGTGGTAGAGTGGCAATCGACACGCCAGGTGAAAGCTCTCGACGTGTTCTTTCATGCGGCTACAAAAGTTTGCTTAATTACGCAAACACGTACCGCGGAAAACGCCATTTTCGGGATGTTGACGCTAAGTTCGCTCTAATTCGCTCAACTCGCGTCGTAGAGAGACGATTTGGAGCTTATTGGATAGCTCTTGACTCAATGATCAATCGTTCTCCCTTTGGTCGAAACTCAAAAGTTTGAATTTCGCCAGTTACAGTAACTAAAAGGTGCAAAAGCACAAAACGGCTCTAACTTGCTCGTCTTACGTCGTAGAGCCGCAATCGACACGTCAGGTGAAAGCTCTCGGCGTGCTCTTTCATGCGGCAGTAACAAATTTTCAATAACGCAAGCACGCACCGGAGAAAACGCCATTCTCAAGATTTTAACACTAAGATTGCTCTTTGCTACATACAGAAGTGCGACACGGTTTGATTGCTCGTAGTGTACTCTTTTATAAGTTTTTGTCACTTTTTTAAAAAGCGTTGCTTGAAAGAGGGGTGTTCTTGCTCTAAAAACCAAATCGCGGGCGAAATCAATATTGCTATGCAATACCCTCTTGCGAAGCGGGGGCTCATGAAGCGGAGCATGCGGGCGATGAACTCTCGCACTCTCTGCAGAAAGAACGCAACTCTTTGCAATGTCAGTCAGAGTACAAACTCAACTTTTTAATACCGGAGCTTGTTTAAAGCAGGGAATACTACACTTACAATATTTGACAAACATTTGCCAAAGTTCCAGCACACACAATTGACGAAACACGAAAGAGCACGTCTCGAGCGTTCAAACGGGACGTCGAACATCTCTCTGTCTCTACGACGTAATACGAGCGAGCTGGAGCCATTTTGCGCTTTTGACCTTCGGGTTCCTTTAACTCGCGAAAGTAGAATTGTTGAGACTTGGGTCTCTTCGACTCCGATAATGACTATTGATCAGTGAGTCGACACACATCCAAAGAGCCGAAGATCGTCTCTCAACCACTTTCCAACGCTGAGATCTGGGAGCGTTCCCTCCCTCGTGCGCGCACAAACGCACGCACGCACGTACGTCGAGCTCTCGTAGGGTGTCATGTCGCCTGGCTTAGGCCGAGCGAAACAAGCTCCGGCATAAAAAGTTGAGTTTGTGTTCCGACTGACATTGCAAAGTGTTGCGTTCTTTCTGCAGAGAGTGCGAGAGTTCGTCGCCCGCATGCTCCGCTTAATGAGCCACCGCTTCGCAAGAGGGTATTGCATAGCAATATTGATTTCGCCCGCGATTTGGCTTTTAAAGCAAGAACATCCCTCTTTCAAGCAACGCTTTTAAAAAGTGACAAAAACTTGTAAAAGTATTGGCAAACAATTGACAGAACACAAAAGAGCGCACTACGAGACGAGCAATCGAACAGTGTCGCACTTCCGCATTACTGTGCATCTTTTGCTTAGTGTTAAATCCCGAGAATGGCGTTTTCCGCGGTGCGTGTTTGCGTAATTGAGCAAACTTTTGTAGCCGCATGAAAGAAAGAATGAAAGCCGCACGTCGAGAGCTTTCACCTGGCGTGTCGATTGCCACTCTACGACGTAAGACGAGCGAGTTAGAGCCGATTTGTGCTTTTGCGCCTTCTAGTTACTGTAACTCGCGAAATTCAAACTTTTGAATTCCGACCGATGGGAGAACAAATGATCAGTGAGTCGGGAGCTATCCAAAAAGCTCGATATCGTCTCTCTACGACGCAAGTTGAACGGGTTAGAACGATCTTAGCGTCAAAATCCCGAGAATGGCGTTTTCAGCGGTGCGTGTTTGCGTAATTGAACAAACTTTTGTAGCCGCATGAAGGAGCACGTCGAGAGCTTTCACCTGACGTGTCGATTGCCGCTCTACGACGTAAGACGAGCGAAGTAGAGCCGTTTTGCGTTTTGACCTTCGGGTTACTGTAGCGCGCGCAATTCAAACTTTTGAATTTCGAAACCTCTTAGCTGAATGATGAGTGAGTCGAGACCTGTTAGTAGAGCCCAAGATCTCCGCTCTACGACTTTCCAACGCCGAGATCTGAGAGCGTGACGCACGCACGCACGGACGGACGCACGCACTCACGCCGAGCTCTCGTATGGTGTCGCCCGCCCGAGGGCGGGCGAAAAGATGCCTTCCTGCAGCAAGAAGTATTCTAAAGGCTCTTGTGTCGAAAGTCAACAACCTGTTACTGGTTTGCCTTGGTTCAGTGATGAATATGCATTGCATTGGGACTAGATGTTTTGTGTCTTGTGTGTTTGAAACAATGCTCTACTGGGGTTGGCCAGAAAAGAAACTCGTCATAGAAATACTTGTTGTTTGAAAGGTGACGGAGTGAGAGAGGCCCAAAAGCACAGTCAGTTAGCATGTCACGAGCTATCTCTCGCTTTCGATGCCATGGATGCTTTCAATAGCCGCCGGTGTGACACCACCAACTCTTCACATGCGATGGCTTGTAGCACAAACAGCTACTATGGTTCTATCATCAATCCCCCAAAGGGATCTTCGACGTGCAAGAACTCCTTGTGAAAGGCAGCATAGGCGCTCTTGAGACAGTGGAGGCTGCAGAAGCGACACTGCCAGTAGCCGCTGAGGTGGTGACCTCTCCTCTTGCACTCGCGACACACAAACAACTTCTTTCCAATACTGGCGCAGTCTCCGCAGTTGGCGCACTGGAACTCTGGCCTCACGAGCCTTCTCAAGGCGGATATGGCGCTCGGCAGGTCGAAGCGAACGAAGCGACCACTACTTCCATTGTGAAGGTACAAGAAACCGTCAGGCCCAACAACGGCACGTGTGTCGCTCCTTTCCGACAGGACTGCAACCTGCGAGGCCGAAGATGCAGCGGTGACATTTGCTGTTGCTCGAATTGTCAACATTTCTAAAGTAGTTACACGGTCACGCGCAATCCGCAACTCGTGCTACAGTATGTACGTTAGGCAGGCGAAAGTGTATACTGCGTGATTTGTCTTCAAGCAAGGACCTTCTTACTGGGTTTCCAGAGGCGTCAACGCAACTCGGAATAAGGTCGGGTAGGTTGACGCGCGTCAATTTATCCCGGGGTGTGTTGACGCGGCGTCAACGCACCCAGGCGTCAATACAACCTACAACACCGGTCGAGGTTGACACCACTGTTCAACGGTTGACGATAACTTGATACGTATAAGAGGACTCCACACGCCACCACAAATGACATTTGCTACATTTTATGTAAAATGCCTAAAGGCAGAAAGGGGAATACCGTAAATCCTCCAATAAGCGCCCCCCCCCCCCCCCTCGAATAAGCGCCCCCCCCCCCCCCTCCAATAAGCGCCCCCCCCTAGAGGGAGGTTGAAAAAATAGGCGCCCCCCCCCCCCCCCTCCAATAAGCGCCCACCTTTTGTTAGTACCAGCAGCACTTGCACTACCATACGTGCTCTGTGACCATTCCTAACACAAGTTTTGTCTACATATGACAGCACTACTACTAATTGCAGGCATTCCGATCAAAAGCTATACAGTTTCAGTCAAAAATCTATGCAGATGTTCGCAAAAATGTGTCAACAACGGAGAATTTTGGTGAAATTTTGGCACTCCTGAGGGGTCGAGTTAATAAGCGCCCCCCCTCGAATAAGCGCCCCCTCCAATAAGCGCCCCCCTAGAGGTGGGTTGAAAAATAAGCGCCCGGGGCGCTTATTGGAGGATTTACGCGATGTTCCAACTATGAAGCAGTCAAAATTAAGAGTATTAAACGGTAGGACTATGGTGTAGCAAATGCTGCGCTTTTCTCCGCCCCGCCCACCAATTTGTTAACGAAATAATAGTACCAGTATTGATTGAAAAAAAGCATTTTCGATTAAAATCATCCACACAAACTGCGCAAAGGTCACAACGACACGCTAGGATGTGCCGAATATGTTACCGCGTGTCGTTGTGACCTTTGCGCAGTTTGTGTGGATGATTTTAGTCGAAAATGCTTTCTTTCAATCAATACTGGTACTATTCTTTCTTTAACAAATTGGTGGGCGGCGCAAAGCGCCGCATTTGCTACACCATAGGAATACCGTTTAATACTCTTACTTTTACATGCTTCATACTTGGAACATATTCCCCTTTCTGCCTTTAGGCATTTTACATAAAATACTCTTACTTTTTTATTGGCGGAGCCAATCAACCCGCGTTTCCGATGTAGGCCACCTTGAGACACGACTGTAGAGAATTTGGTAACACATATGCAGGGCCTCCTGAACGAGCGGGGGCACTTTGAGGCACGCACAACACGAGTAGAACAATTTTGCGACACGTATGCAGAGCCTAATGAACGAGCGGAGGCACTTTGAGGCACGCACAAAACGAACAGGACAATTTTGGGACGCCTATGCAGGGCCTCCTGAACGAGCGGGGGCACTTTGAGGCACGCACAAAACAAGTAGAACAATTTTGGGACACGTATGCAGGGCCTCCTGAACGAGCGGGGGGGGGCACTTTGAGGCACGCACAACACGAACACGACAATTTTGCGAAACCTATGCAGGGCCTCCTGAACGAGCGGAGCCACTTTGAGGCACGCGCAAAACGAACAGGACAATTTTGGGACGCCTACGCAGGGCCTCCTGAACGAGCGGGGGCACTTTGAGGCACGCACAAAACGATCAGGACAATTTTGGGACACCTATGCAGGGCCTCCTGAACGAGCGGAGGCACTTTGAGGCACGCACAAAACGATCAGGACAATTTTGGGACACCTATGCAGGGCATCCTGATAGAGCGGGGGGGGGGGCACTTTGAGGCACGCACAACACGAGTAGAACAATTTTGCGTCACCTATGCAGGGCCTCCTGAACGAGCGGGGGCACTTTGAGGCACGCACAAAACTTACCAACAGGACAATTTTGGGACACTATATGCAGGCCCTCCAGAACGAGCGGGGGCACTTTGAGGCACGCACAAAACGAACAGGACAATTTTGGGACACCTATACAGGGCCTCCTGAACGAGCGGGGGCAGTAGTAAGTGCAAGATCATTGGGACATCGGCGCTGATTGGTCGGTTTTG
>JASAMZ010004243.1:0-38280 GCA_030248115.1 Linhomoeus sp. GSCO2_2 | reverse complement strand
TAGACCCCAAGAAATCCGAACAGTTCGAACGACTGGGAATGGGTTTCGGACAGAGGGGGTGGGTTATTTGATTGTGTTGGGTTTAATTCGGTAGTGCTTAGGTAGAATCGGCTATAAACTGTGCGATTATTGCCGCGCTACTTTAGTCCACTCTAAGTGTGCACTTCAAGCATAACATTATTTTGCTTACTATTGTGTGAAGGTTTGGGGTTCGCCTATGCTGACGCCTGCGGTACTCTGGCTCGAAATCTTGGTGTCACTTAGATGTGCGATAGAGTTTACATCAAGGTCTACTGAGTTAGGCGTACGTTTTCTTCCGTACTTAGGCTACCCTTAAGTCCACAGCTAAATCCGCAAGTAGTCCATCCTTGGCTTAACAATTAAGCTCCTCTGTCTGTAGTTAAGTCCAGACTTAAGTCAACGTCTAAATCCGTACCTAGCGTCTACAGCTAGGTTTTCACTCGAGTCTCCGTCTACACCTAAGTCCACACTCAATTCTAACTCCAGATACTTAATTCTAAGTCCACACTTAATTCTAACTCCAATTCTATGTCCACACTTAATTCTAAGTCCACGCTTAATTTTAACTTCAGATACTTAATTCTAAGTCTACACTTAATTCTAAGTCTACACTCACCTCCAAGTCCACACTTCAGCTCTGGCAGCGCGGCCAGTCACTCGATCTCCTCAGCGGTGCAGGCCATTCAGCAGGAGGGTGTGCGCACTAAGACGACGCCCAGGACTAAGAAGACTGAGGAATTCGCCTTTGAGGACGCCAGTGACAGTTGGCTTGTGGTCGATGCTAAGAAGTGGGTTTGGGGGGGGGGGGGGGGTATTACTCCCCCTCCCCACCCCCGCCCTCCAAAATTCTTTCTCTCCCCGAACAGAGTATACGAGCGGTTGAATAGTTTGCCTCCCCCCCCCCCCCCCCCCCCCCCAACGTGCGGACATCAAAACTCCACCTCTCCCCTCACTCTCTCTAAGTTCCAACTATGTAATGATTATTGTTCTCTTATTCTCAATTTGTCTGCAAACGCCATCATTTATTTGCAGAAGCCCGCCCATCTTCGACGAGGACGACGAATACGAAATGACGACGACGACGACCACAACGACGACCACGACAAAATCTGACGACGACTTTTTCGACTCGTGGACTACTTCCAGTGATAACAACAAGAGAGACGCCAAGAAGAAGACTACAGGGTTGGTAGTGCGGATATATAATGTGTAATATTATTGTTGTAATCTATGATTGGCCCAACGAAATGTACTCGCGATACAGGAGTAGAACACAGGTTCAGGGGTGTCAAGCATCGCGTTGACCTGCTGTTCTTCAGGTGGACCTGTGCGGATCTAATGGCATCCGTGCGGTTCTTCGGTACGGCCGCTAGAGAAGAGCTACAGCGGAGATCAACACATCGGCAGATTCCCCAGACGATTTCATGAAGATCGAGCTTTGTTGCGAGAAGATCCGTTGCGTATTTCGGAAGTTGTGCATGATTTCCCAGTTGAAAAGATCCGCAAAATGTAAAATACGCATCGGCGCAATGCGAGTTTTCCGATTTTGACTAAATTTCAGCACGTGATAGAGCTCGAAAAGATGCATCCAACGCAAGTTACCGCATGCCGCTATGGTGCACCGTTCACGAGTTATGGCCTAAGGATTGTCCTACTTCAACATAGGGGTCATAGGGAAGAATAAGCAGCGCAAACTTTAACATGCCATAACTCGTAAACGGTGCATCGTAGAGACATTTGGTAACTTGCGTTGGATGCATCTTTGCGAGCTCTACCATGTGTTGAAATTTCGTCAAAATTGGAAAACTCGCATTGCGCCAATGCGTATTTTACCTTGTGCGGATCTTTTCAACTGGGAAATCATGCACAACTTCCGAAATACGCAACGGATCTTTGCGCAACAAAGCTCGATCTTCATGAAATCGTCAGGGGAATCTGCCGATTGTCGATCTCCGCTGTAGCTCTTCTCTAGTCCATTATCTAACAAGCGATGAAGTCGGCCTCGACCTCATCCAATCATCTGGCTCACCTGGAATTCCAGGTGAAGTGGGTGAAGTCGCTCGACTTCATCTGGGTGAAGTGGATGAATGGATGAAGTCGACTTTGGATGAAGTCGAATTCAGATGAAGTCGAATTCAGATGAATTCGACTTCATCTGAATTCGACTTCATCCAGATCGACTTCATCCACTTCATCCCATTATCGACTTCATCTAGGTGAGGTCGATCGACTTCATCCAGTCACCTGGCTCATCTAGATGAAGCGCCATAAATGGCGCCTTGTTAGATAATGGACTAACGGCCGTACCGAAGAACCGCACGGATGCCATTAGATCCGCACAGATCCAGCTGAAGAACAGCAGGTTAAGAACTTCTAAAACGTCGAGAGGATGTAGAACTGTGGAGCAGATTTGATTTGCAAAAATTTGCTTTCACTTCCCTGAACGAGTTATACGGTAGCGCTTTTACTAGACACTACAAAATGGTCAGACATTTGTTGACAATTCTGCACTTGTCCTCCCACTTTGCAAAAGCCACATTTTCAATTTCAGCGCCCGCAGAGGCAAAGGTCAGCAATCCACGACTACCGTAACCTCAGATGAAGACGCGTTCAAGAAATTCGGCAACGCGAAGGCTATCTCATCTGACCAATTTTTCGGCGGCGCCGGAGGATTGGATGTGGGTGCAACTTGATTTATTTTGGTGTAATTCGTACATAGTGGCAGAAATCGGCGTTTTTGGGCTGTGAAAATGGAATTTTGTTGATCTGGCGTAAGAGGAATGGGGAGAAAATTGTTTTGGAGGTAATACGGAGTGTTCTTGACAAATTGTGCAAATTTCACGAAAGAACTGATAATCGCAAATTATAAAATTTTGTGGTGCGAATATTATTGCGCAAACTGCCAACAGCACACCAATTCCGCAACTTATAAATAATGACCACTTTTGCCAAGTGCGGAAAATGCTCGCAGATTTTTGCCACCCTGTGTTTTTGTATTTCGGCCGATTTTGTTGGTTGTAAGACCGATCGATTCCAGAAAGCGGCTGGCGCCGATAAAAAATCCCCCTCGCCGGAAGTGAGTGTTGCGTGGCGTTGTGCGCCGTGCGTGTAGCGTGTTTTTCGTTGTCGCGCTGTGCGTATTTTTGTTTTTTGCGCGCATGCTGCAGCTTCTGGTGGAAGTCTTGCCGAAATTAACCCCTTCCTTTGTCCATAGAACTGGATTGTAGCCGACAATCTCAAAAATTCAAATTATGGTAAATATTCCAATTTTCAAATTTCAGTACGAGACCCGGACGAATCTGGCGCGATTTGAGGGCGCCTCGAGCATCGGCAGCGCCGACTTGTTCGGAGGAGGCTCGGCGCAACAGGTGACAAGTTTTAGAAAATTCATTAAATTGTTAAAATTCGATTTTGAAAATGCAAGTCCACAAAAGTTGCAGCTGGAGTTGTGAAAATATAGGTTTGCATTGACGCCACTGTCGAAATTTCGTCCGAAAATCCCAGAATTTTTGGATTTTTACGCCCCCAAACAAACTGTTCCTTTACACAAAACTAAGTATGCAGATTCACTTTTTTGATTAAAACAAGATTAGTAGACGGGGGCAGAGCCCCTCGGGGCACTCCTCCCCTCTTTCAGAAGTATTTTGAGAGTTGAATCATGCTGCCCATTGATCAACGAGACATGTCAGTGAGGCTTAGTAGCCGTTCTGATCGCAAAATTAATAGCAAAGTCGGAATTGTGACGCTCCAATACCCCACATTTGACATACAACACACCTAGCTTCAGATGAACTGACACGACCAGGTTTTCCACTTAAGGGCACGTATGGTGGCAAGCAAATTTTTCAAAAATGGTCCCACACATCTCAAAACGAAAAGACAACGTCAAATTCGTGATCAGCATCCCCAAAAAGCCGGAATCGAGTACTCACACGGTAGGTGCCCCAGACAAATCGGGCAGCCAAAATTTTGAATTCAAATTTCCCCGCCAAAATACGCGTCGGACGAGAAAAGTGCTTATAACAAAAACAACGTATCTTTTGATGCTCTATCACGCAAAAGTCCAACTGACACCGAAATATCTCAAGTGACCCCACTTTGCACCGAAATACCCAAAAATAACCCTGCAAATTGCAATTTCGCCCAGAAATTGATCCAGCCCAAAGCTGAAATTTTGCCACAGTGAAGATACTTGTAAGCCGCAATAACCCTGTGAATGTCGTCGAAATCGATCTGCGCAACAAGAAGTGGGAAAGGACGAACTTTCGAATTTCGACTCAAAAATCGATTTTTTCAACTTTTTGACACAAATTTGACGGCGCCGAAACAAGTCATCTACTACAAAGTTATAGAGCTCGCCAAGCTCTATCGAATGGCGTTTGTACCATCTCAATATGACCACCCTACCAAAAGTTACACCTGCCCAAATTTCTGCCCATAGACCGGGGACCTAACTTCGGGGTGAATTTCCCGGCTGGTGCTACATCCGATCATTTCTCTAAAACCGATTCTGGATAGAGCTATCCAAGTTATTCAACTACAACAAGTAGCTTTAGGTTGACTTAATAAACAAACAAGCTGTTTTAAAAAAGTTGAGTTGTTTTATTAATACAGAGTGGTTTGTGAGTGTTTTAAAGTGGAAGAGTGAAAGAGTGGATACTTTTGTAAAGTGTTTCGAAGCCTTTCCAATATGGCGCGCGCCCGCCCGGAGTCCACTATTCATGCGCTACTTCTGACACGCTCCTTTCTGAGGGGTTCTTGCAGGGCAACATTGGGATCGCCCGGGATTAATTTTTTGAGCAAGGCACACGCATTTCTGAGCGGTTGTTGCAAGGCAACATTGGGATCGCCCGGGATTAATTTCTTTAGCAGACAAAGTTGTTCGTACGAAAAGAGTTAAAAAAACAAAAGTATTTCTTTAGGAATGACCGCTCAACAACTGTCTCAACATAAGCTTTCAAACGGTCGAACGAATGCCGCTCTACAACGTACGACGAGCGAGTTAGGGCCGATTTGCTGTTTGAACCTTTGAGTTACTGTAGCTCGCGAAATTCAAACTTTTGAATCTCGACTTCTCTTAAAGGAATGATCAGTGTGCCGAAGGCTGTTCAACGTGCTCAAGATCGTCTCTCTACGACGGAAGACGAGCGAGTTAGAGAAGTTTTGCGTTTTGAACCGTTGGGTTACTGTAGCTCGCGATATTCAAACTTTTGAGTTTCGACCAATCGAAGAACAAATGATCAGTGAGTCGAGAGATATCCAACAAACTCAAGATCGTCTCTCTACGACGCACGCTGAGCGAGGTAGGGCGATTTCTGTGCTAAAAACGCGAGAATGTCGCTTTTCGTGTTGCGTGTTTGCGTAATTTAGAAAATGTTTTATGCCAAACGAACGACCGCGTCGAGACCTTTTAGTAGACCTATAGCACGCCGCTCTACGACGTAAGACGAGCGAGTTAGAGCCGCTTTGCTGTTTCAACCTTTGAGTTACTGTAGCTCGCGAAATTCAAACTTTTGAATCTCGACTTCTCTTAACGGAATGATCAGTGTGCCGAAACCTATTCAACGACCTCAAGATCGTCTCTTTACGACGGAAGACAAGCGAGTTAGAGAAGTTTTGCGTTTTGAACCTTTGGGTTACTGTAGCGCGCGAAATTCGAACTTTTGGGTTTCGACCAATAGAAGAACAAATGATCATTGAGTCGAGAGCTATCCAACCAACTTAAGACCGTCTCTCTACGACGCAAGCTGAGTGAGTTAGAGCGATTTCTGTGTCAAAAACGCGAGAATGTCGCTTTTCGTGTTGCGTGTTTGCGTAATTAAGAAAATTTGTAATGCCAAACGAAACCGCACGTCGAGACCTTTCAGGTGACCTATCGCACGCCGCTCTACGACGTAAGACGAGCGAGTTAGAGCCGTTTTCAGTTTTGACCTTCAGGCTACTGTAGCGCGCGTAATTCAAACTTTTGAATTTCGAAACCTCTTAGCGCAATTCTCAGTGAGTCGAGACCTATCCATAAAGTCCAAGATCTCCTTCCTACGACTTACCAACGGCGAGATCTGAGAGCGTGACGAACGAACGAACGAACGGACGCACGAACGGACGATAAGCTCTCGTAGGGGTTCGCCCGGCTGAGGCCGGGCGAAAAAAACCACGACCTGACCGTGAACCCCTACTTTTGGGTCGAAAAACCCGGTTTTTGCTACCCGCCCCGGGCAGGCCCGGACCCAGCCCGACGGCGCCCCCACCATCGGATAGCCCAATGTCTTTTGCATATTCGGCCCAAAGCTCGTCTCGCTCCGATCTACCAGAACACTATTCTAAGCGTCCAAAGTTCGACGGAGGCCGAAAAACCGGGTTTTTGGCAACTTGCCAAAAATCGGGTCCCGGAAGGAAGTCGATACAATCGATGCAGGTTTTTCCATCCAGAGACCTATCGAATAAAAAAAAATTCGCCCCGATCGGCCAACTCTAGCCCGACTTATGAGCGTTTGAATTTACGCAGAATCCGCACCATCACTATAGCACTCCTCCCTTTTGGAGGGGAGGAGTGCCAAAAAACAAACGAAAAATATGTTAGCGCGGACAGAATGTGTAGATTTTACCCTGCACTACCAAATGAAATTCCCGTTCCGGTTCCATACCCATAAATCGTACTGTCAAGCGTCCCAATCAAATCCCCTTGCGAAGCCAATCTTGACCATTTATACTCAACTGTATGTTTTGCAGCCCTCGGCCTACTCTTCCCACGTCCCAGAGTTGGGCGACATACGCGAGGGCGTCAGACAGGGAGTGAGTCGAGTAGCCGGCAGACTGGGACAACTGGGCAGCTATTGGAGTGTAAGGGTTGTTGGTTTTGTGGTGCTCTTTATGTGAAATTGGTGACTTTGTGGAAAATGTTGCGTGTGAGTGTTCTGGAGTGGATAGGTGGAAGGGAGGGCGGTAAACTTTTGTGACGATTTGCAAAACCATTGACGCGTTTGAACCGAATTTTTTAAAAATTCTTGAAATTTTGAAATTTTTAATTGTGTCATTGGAGTGAATCACAGATTCGTCACCCAACCCTTCCATCGTGTGACAGTCGAATGGTACCTAACCTGCACAATGTGTGAAATATGATAGTGTACGTTGTTTTACCGTATGATGCCCTGTCCTGCACATGCGGTTTCATGCATGGTGTGGTTGTACTCTTAGAGAAAACTGCGCGCGGCGAAAATTTCAAAATATTCTTTTTTGTTAAATTGTAATTTTTTGGCAAAAAAGTGAAATCCTTGAAATTAACCAAAACAATCGAAATTTGTGCCGCGCGCTCGTTTTCGCATGAATTTTTGCGTTGTGATTGTGTGTGTGCGGTTTACAGCGCAAGTCATCCGACAAAGCCGACGTGAAAAATTAGAGACGATTTTGCAACAAAAATTGTGCCAAGAATCCCTATTTTCGCCCCCTATTTATGAGAGAATTTGTTCAATTTTTGCGGTGTGCCTTCCTCACTCTATCACTACACAACAACCCGCAGCGAGCCGTAAGCGTTCGTGTGCAGAAATTTTGGGATTTTTCTCACTTTTTGTGGATTTTTTTTACACATTTTACCCCCTAAATTTCCTCGTAACACTGTTCTATCCTCTGTGGTTTCCGGGTGTAGTTTTGGTGGTTGTGATATGTATGTGAATTTTGTCCTTTGGGATTTTCGGGATTTTGTTTTTTGCATGGTTTGGTTGGATTTGTTACAGGGTGACCAAACGTCGATTCGCCTGATTTTACCCAGCATTTGTGTGCCTTGTATTTTCATTCAGATTAGCGAAGTCCTAACAATGTGTGCGACTTTTGTGAATTTTCGTGAACTTTTTATCGAATTTGCAATTTTTGGCCACCCTGTAGCGTGTGTATTGTTGCGGGAGTTCGCGCTTTTCGCTTCGTCCATAAAAATGCTACCACATTTTTAGAGTACATAAATTTTGCGATTTCAAAGCGCGAGCTTCCAAAAAGGTGTCCGTTTCTTACCGGTTTTGGTGTGTTGGCTATAATAAACTGGCAATAACGACTGTTTCGCTTCGTTGTAAGCAAATATTTTTTTTCATTTCAGGAAATGTCCGGTTGACAAGCGCTGTCAATGCTCCAACCACTACTATGTTATCGCCACGCATACACATTCTATGGCTGTTTCTGGAAATCCTTTGTGGAATATGGAATTTTGCGTTCTTTGTTTTTGGAATTTCATTATTTCGCCGCGAAGTTTGCCACAGCGTGGCATGGAATCGTCTATTATGACTTGCTTTGGTGTTATTCAAATACTTTTGCGCAAGAAGATGGAGAAAATATGTGACAAGGGAAACGTGCAGGAGACCCTGCAGTGAAGCACTCCGACCAGAACGGGAGAAAGCAGACCGCCACTCACTTATCATGAGAAATAAGGCCGATTTTCGCACAAAGATTCTCCACAAATTTCGCCGGCTCGCGAGTTTCAGAGTACGCATATTCCCTCCACATACGTACAAGGACCGGCGCGCAGCTGAACTCCACCGAAATCCTGTAGACCAGGCCGAATTGAGCTCAAAATGCGCCATTTCGCTTCGACGACCAGTAGCCGGCAGCTAATATTCGGGGCTGCGCCAATCGCAGACTCGCCTTGCCATTTTCGACAGGATAATAGACAATTCATGCGCAATTGCGCACTTTACCACGCAGTCTTTTCACACTGCCTTTCCTTCAATTGTGAAGTTTGATTGCGCGCGCAAATTTGAGTTACAACATATGTAGTTTGAGGAGAGTACGGTAAAAGTTGCATTCAAATTTGAATGTCGGCATTAGGAAAGTGTCTGTTTGAAGGCAAAATCGACACAAATTGGAGAAACAAATAGCGAATTCGCGTTCCTCGCTGCGAAATACCCTAGAATCGACACTTCAACCGCACAATTACCACACTTTCAGTTTCGTCAACGTAGGGCTACGATAGGTCGATTTTCGACAAAAACTCGCCAATCTTGATCCGAAACGCCAAAATAACGCCAGATTCGGCATCAGCGACCTCGAAAGCACCGGGATCGACTCCAACATTGATTTTGACCACCCGGGTGGAAATTCGAATTTTGGACGCGGCCGGGGTACGGTAGCCGAAAAAATATTTTTGAAAATCGATTCCGGATCAGTTTTCGACGGGGAATCGCGTGGTGCAGTCCATTTGGCCATAAATCATCGCAATCGGGCGCAAAAACGGCCGAAAGTCAAAAATTGGAATTTTCGACCCCCGACGGAGACCCGTTGGCACAGCAGAACTCAAAATTTCCGCGGCGGATTTCAGAGATTTTGGTCTTAAACGAAAGAGAACATGTTAATCTTGCCGATTTGAGACATCTGGCCCGATCCAACAACTCCCTGATTTACTACGATTTTTTAAAGGCAATTTTTTGTCAAAAAACCATTTTCGGCTACCGTAACCCGAGAACGCGTCGGCCGATTGGCTCGGGATTTTTTGTCCCCTCTTCGCCTCGTCGAGGACTACAACGTATCCAAAGGGCATCAAAATCGGCCCATTATTCCAGAAAGTAGCGGCTACTGAACACCATCCCAGTAAGTAAATTTTCAAATTTTTGAATTTTTCTCGAAATTTTTCCACCACGCGAAAAAAATGAAGGTCCGTCCACACCTACTATCCCTCGAGAGCTATCGATTAAAAAAAACCCCGTCCAAATCGGATGAGAAATGAGGCACGAAAGTGAGTGGCGAAAGTTTTGATCGGGAGCAGCTCCACTATAGCACTCCGCCCCTTTTGGGGTCGGAGTGCTAAAAATGCGTGAATTTTTGTTGAAAATTGAAAATGGGGCATGCTAGGGTGAAATTCGCCGCTCTTGTGATGCTATCACACGCCACTTTCCGCGCCTTTCCATGAGTGTGTGTTTAAAAACTCTGTTGTTGGCCCGTTCTTTTTCACATGTGCGTTTTTGGAATTGGGTAAAATGGGTTTTTGAAGGTGCCACAAAACAAGCCGCTATATCACCACCACAGCAAATAGCAACAAAAGGTGTGAAATTCCCTACAATTCACAAAACGTCGCAAACAAACTGCCCCAAAAGCGTGTGTCACAACAGCAAAGTGCATGCAATGTCACAAGAACCTGCAAAGCAGCGCAAAACCTATGAAATTCCCTATTCTCCACTCGAAACCCGAATTTTGGCAGTTCTGGCAAACAGCAGTTTTGCCATTTTCCACTCCAAAATCCAAAAATTATTTCCAATTTATTCACATAGGCGGCGGCCCCAAATGGGTCACTTCGATTCTGGAATTCAAACTGCGCGCCAAAATCTCTAAATCGCCGCCGCAGGCCAAACAGAGGGGCAGACAGAAGAGCAGAAGCAGAGTGCCGAGCGAAGCCAATAGAAACAGCGCCGATGGCGGTCTGAAAGTTTTTGAGTTGGGCGGGAATATTATGCGCAAAAATTGAGCAAAAATGTGAAATGTTAAATGTGAGTAGGCAAGCATGCGGCATGCAAAGCGTGACGCGACACAACACCAAAGCAATTTTTGACGAAGCGGGCAAAATGAGAGACAAAATTACAAAAAAACAAACGTGAACTGAGAATTGCGTTTTCAAACCGAGATTATATCGTACTTTATTCCGCGTCGAAGGCACCGCCTACATACAAAGACACGGATAGTTTAAACCAGAAATTACAAAAAACGGCGAATGCCACTCGCACTACTATAAAATACGCATACCATTCACAAACCATGCATAGGAATAGACAAAACGAACCGAAAACAAAATCCGTAAGTAGCGTCGCGACTTTCACTGGCATTGACAACTCGTTGCACTCCGCGCGAGACAAGCGCAGGACAAAAGCACAATACGCCTACAAAAATCAACTCAAATCACAGTGAATAACGCGACAAATTGAGAAACGCGCCGATTCTTTTGCAAAACAATTACGAAAACTTGCTTTTCACAGCCAGCCGTCTTCAAAAACGCGTTGCAACGGACAGTCTATTTTAAATACTTCAAAACACATCAAAACGGGACAAAACTGGACAATTCGCAAACAAATCACTAAAAAATCACCTGTTGAAAAAGGGCATGAATCCCCGATTTTGGGATGAAGATTTCGATGTGGTGGCGTCGCGTTGCCGCGTCAATGTTGTAGGGATACTGTAGCTGCTGGCGTCGTTTAGTCGATTCTGGTGCTGTCTGTCTTTGTGCGAGTTGAGCGCCTGCAAGTTTGGATAGAAATTCTGGAAGATTGAAAAAAAACAATTTGAAATTTTGACATAATTTTTGGAAATCGAAACAACGCGAATACAACTGCCATAAACCACCAAAGAATGAATACAACGCCATCCTACGGAAGCTGTCAAACGCACGGGCATCCGACTAGTATTTCCCAGGTTACGGTAACTCTTGAACGAAAATCGGACTCTATTCTCACTAACTCCCTCTCGAACTTCCCCAACTTTCACTCCCGCAACACCAGCTCACATTTTTAGAGTAACAGCGTGACACTACCGTACCCATCCTAATCCCCCCCCCCAACCCACCAATCCATGAAAGGCGGTGGTCATCAGTCTCTGCTCCTGCTCCTGCAGCACTCTCGCCCTCTCCAGCTCCTCCCTCACTCTCTCCAACTCTTTATCTCTCTCTTCTAGCTCTTTCCTGAGTGAGTCGAACTCCCGCCGAGACAATTGGGGCTCCTCTGAGGATTCGGCGCTCTCCAGTTGCTCCTCCAGGCCCACGATCACCTGATGGGAGGGATGGGAGTGTTATTTGGAGTGGGGGGGGGGGTGTACTGTCTGCGCGTGTTGCACCACGGGGACACCGGAGGGGGGGGGGGGCGTGAGGCGCTACCAACTTGCCGGAGGAGTTCGGATAGCAGCACCCCAAGCCGTTCTCACGCTTACCTCCACCCCCACCCCCCCCCCCCCCAGTTACCTATGGGAAGGGAAGACGGTCTTCATTACCGTTCTCGCTTTGCCGATGTAGGTCTCGAATTTGTTTTCCAATTCTTTGTACTCCTTCTCTTTCCTTCCCTCCCCTTCCTCCAGCTCCTTGAGTCGCCTCTCTAAACAGTAACAGTGGGTGTGGATAATTAAATTAAATAGTTACGCAAAATTGGCAAATTGAGCAGATCTGAAAGTAGTATCAAAGCCATTCGACCAAACAAGGATTAGTTGAATAGCAGCAAAATTATCGTTGTGATCAACAGAATTACAACTTAACTGTTTCACTAAATTAATGACTACAACATTCGAATGACTAAGAACGCACCAGAAGTTACAGTACTCTACCGGCCGACTCAACTAAACATAACCCAAAGACCAAGGCGCATTAAAACACACCAAAATACCACACCATACAAAACTGATCGAATTACACCAATTCTACACAAATTTCCCACTCACCCCTCTCAAACAGCTGATTCTGCACTTCCGCCAGCAGTCTAGCGCTCTGTTCTAATTGCGTCTCTAATTTCTCAATTTTCTCCGTCTTCTCATAAATCCTTCTGTCCTCACTGGCGCTTTCACTACTCTGCGCTGATTGGAGGTCCTCCAATTGACTCTCCAACTCCATGATCTTGCGGTGGGCCAGTCTACAGAGAGAGCGAGAGAGAGAAACAAGTGATAGGTACAGTGTGGGGGTGGGCTGGGTGGGGATGGTGATTGGGGGGGAATAGCAGAGTGAAAGGAGGCAGTGTGGAGGGAGTGGGGTGGTGTGGAGGGAGGGAGGGACTGGGAGAGGGGGGGGAGGGGGAACGAGGGCGGGGAGAAGGGGCGCGGTGGGGAGGGACCGGGAGGGAGGAAAACGGTGGGATGTAGGGGAGGGAGGTATGTACATGTCACGGGTGAGGCCAGAGACTCGACTGAGAGTGGGAAGCGGGAGGAGACAGGGAGGGCTAGAGGGAGGGAGGGAAGAGGGCGGGCAAGAAGGGGTGGGGGAGGTAGACGGACCGATACTCGAGTATTACTGGTGGGGGATGCCAGGAGAACGTCCGTCGAAGACGAAATCGCACAAGAACACCCCACATTCACACCGAATTACCACCTCCAACTCAACCCCCACCTCAAGTCCGTATCCCTCTCGTTCAACTTTTCCTTAGTTTCCTCCAACTCCTTCTGAGCCATGGAGAATTCCTCCGAGTTTGAATTGCTCTGCCGAAGCATGTCGTTTTCCACTTCCAATCTGGTTAGACGCTCGCTGGAAGAAAATTGGGTTGGGAATTTGAGAAGAATTAGCGAAAATACGTGGAAACCGTGTGACAAACTCAGTCGCAGAATCCAAAACTAAATTCGCCCAAAATATGGGGGAAAATTCCCGCAGAGATAATGCAAAAATTCATGGAATATCTGAGGATGGAAATTTTGCGAGATTCGTCACAAATTGGGCGCGAAACCGGACACGCATCACTTGAATATGACAACGGCTACCAGACACATAGCATGGCTACTGTGCGCGCGCTAATGAGTTAGGTAGGTAGCAGCTACCTTTCACACAAAGCGTGAGATCTAGCCTAGCTGCCTGCCTACAATCTGCACACAGACTACACAATGGGGGTGATCCAACGGCCGTCGGCTCAGCGTTTGATGTTTATGCCCAATCTACTACCTACCACATAGCTACAGCTACATCCAACTCGTAAAAAAATTCAAATATTCAAATCACGCGCCCTACCGTAGCTCGAATGGGCTCCCGGCTGAGGTTATCACATTTTCCGGCAGGGGGCGCTTCGGCGTGCTCTCTGAGGAGGAGGCGTGGTCTAGAAATATGAAAATCAGAATTTTAAAACTTAAAAAATCGAAATAAAAAGTTTGCCCAACCACTGAGCGCTGTGGATTTCAGCTCGCCTGCAAACTCCCTCCAATAATCCCTGTCGCTTTCTGCCTGAGCGGCCTTTGATTTCGCCGTCTCTGAAGAAAATTGACACAAAATTTGCACTTTTTAGCGCAAATGCTGTTTTAAACTTTCTGATTGCAACGACTTGTTTGATAATTCTAAAAAACAACCAAGACCACCCTTTGTTTTACACTCAGACGAACGCACATAAGCTAAGGATGCGTTTGCCCACTCTCAAAACCTCAGTCAAAACTTCTTTCTACACATCTCCAAATTTCCAAAACCACCACTCACCCAATTTCTCAGTCAATCGCTGATTCTCGAATTCCAGTTTATCGGCCCGTCTCAGTTCAGCGTTGACACTATCCCTGACGTCCTCCAATTGGCGCTTGTACGCTTCCATTTGGGTTTTCAGAGTGCTGGTCTTGCGCTGCTCCTGGAAATAATAATACCTGTGGCGTGGAAAATTATGAAAAATTATGCAATAAGTCCAAAATGGGCACTTTTGGAGAAGGGGGGGGGGGGGGATATTTAGGTAATCGTTGAGACTGAAATGTGATGGAGATTGTTGGCATTACAGTACTCCCCACGCGTCCTAGAGGAGTGAAGTGACAAATTGCCCCACTTTCTGGCACACTCATTTGTCAGATAGCCATGGAAAAGTGTCAAAATCCCCACTTTTCACGCGCGAATATCGATTGCAAATGCCAATGCAACAAACCAACTGATTGCTCGCACTATTACACAACTGAGCAAAATCTTTCTAAAGTTCACAAACTCTTTCTACCCCATTTTCCTCTCGCAAAAAAGTTAACATCGCATACAATTTTACACAAATAATTCACAATTTCCACAACGCAAAAACCCCAACCTCTTCCAATTCAATGGCGCTTCTCATGTAGATCTCATTTTTCTCCTCCAACACTTTCATTTCCGCCTTCATCTCGCTCTGATCCTCTGTTGAATTATTGATTTTTTACAATGCGAAAAAGTGCACGTCAGTTTTTGCACAGTCAAAATTCGCCATGCGAAGGCAGGCGTGTAGTATGTCGATTCCGGGGTTTTCCGGGGTGGCGAGCACGAATTTGAGGCTAATTTTGTGATTTGGTGCAGATTCTACGTACTTCTGAGCTTTAATTACAGCGCACTATAGCAAAAATTCATCGTTTAGCTAAGGGGCAAGTTAGGCAACGTGCCTCTGTGGTGAATTTCAAATTTCGCCCCTGATGTCGCATCAAAACTACTTCAGAATAAAAATTCGCATCATATTTTCAATATTCCAAAATTCAAATTTCCAAACTACCGTACTCAGTTTGCGCTTCATGGTCTCAATGGTCTGTTCCAGTTTCTTCACTTGATTTTCCTGACCCCTCAATTCTTCCAGTTCGTCTTTCAGTTTCTTGTACGTGTCTTCAGCGTTGGACAAATCGTCGAGCTGAAAATAGTGTCAGATTCAAATATAAAATTGCTGCAAAATTCATAAAATTTTACAATAATCTCTCAGACTATGCAAAGATAGAAATTTGACAAAACATAGCAAAGTTACGCATTACAGAATAGCTTTTGGGAACGGGTTTTAGGTGAGGAAGATTTTGTGGAAATGGTCAGCTACAGAACAATACATTCGGCAAATTAAAATAGTTCAATTTTCAAAAATAATATTTTCCCACCCTCGATTGCAGGTCGTCGATTTCCAAATTGCGTCGCTCCAGTTGCGCGCCGAGATCGTCTTTTGCTAAAAAAAATTGTGAAAATGTTCGGAAAATCTCAACGCATTTCTCACAAAAGATAAGCATAGTCTGACACCCACAATCGCCTTTTCTGACCACCGCATGAAATTGTTCACAAAATTATCTTCCAAACTTCGCAAATTACACAAAACTCCGCAAAAACCCACCGATTTCCGTTTTGGCCAAATCCTCGGTCACCCTTTCCAATTGCTCTTGTAATTGAGCTATTTTCTGACTGGCCGCGCTATTAGGGTCGTCCAAATTTGCGCTCTTTTCCGAAATGTGCATTTTGGCCAAAAGTTTCTGATTCTCGCCGGAAAGCTGCGTTTTCTCCTCTTGGAGAGAGGCGACCTAAAAATTGACAAAAATAAGTAGTAAATACAAAACGACAGATTTAAGAAATCTGACTTCGTCGGCACAAGAGATGAAATATGATCACTTCTAGACAATAACAGTGACTAAACCTCAATTTGCGTGCATATTGTACAAAAAATATAGAAATTTCGACTTGCGGATGTTCGATTTTGCCGCATGAGTTAAAAATGTTCTGAGAACGACTACATCACCTTTTTCATGGCAACAATTTCGATTTCTACCGCAAAATCCAACACATCAACACAAAATACCGCACAAATAATACCACATAAAATACTACAACAAGATTCGTCATATTGAGACAAAATAACTCAAATTGAACACGCAATACCTCAAATAAACACTAGATACCTCAAGGCAACACAACATACCTCAAACTAACACAAAAAACCTCAAGTTAACATATTTCAAATTAGCACAAAATACCTCAAATTAACACAAAATACCTCAAAGACACATAAAATACCGTATCTACAACACCTGACTGTCCAAAGAATGACATCTTCTACTCAAATCGGAATTCTTCTCCCTCAGCCTGTCCAATTCCTCGGTTACAGCCGAAGGGGGAGACTGTAATTCGAGAATTCAAATATTCAAAATGGCAAAAATACAGTATGAATTTGCATATTCACTTGGTCTTCAGGGGAGTCGTTTAGGCCATTGAAAGCGGGTTTGCTTTGAGTCTGGTGGGAGGGCGCTTTTTCGTCGAGCTAAAAAGTCAAAATTATGTCAATGTAGTAGGGGAAGAACGCTAGACAAACATGTAGCATAAACATCCAACTTCTAGAATATTCAATATTCACATTTGCATAAACTTTCCAGCATATCATTTACGCGCTCGCAAATTTCGTTTCTAGCCAACGCATTACATTATAATTTCGCTGTCTGTAAACTGAACACTTTTGCAAGTAGTGAAGTCGAAAATTCGCCACTTGCAAAACGTAATTGTTGCACGAAATTAAACAATATTAGCTCTCGAAAAATCAAATTACGCAAAATCGCTCGCAAAATTACCTCTCGAATAGCCAGCATGACGCACTGTTGCACCGTCTCGTTTAGAGACATCACCATGGTGATGTAGGCTGCAAATTGTATGCACTTTTCAAAAAAAATGCTACAAAATGTGAAAAATAGCTCTCCTCACCCGCTTTATTGGGGCAATTGACGGCGCAACCCAACACCAATTGCAGCAAGCGGCTGGTCTCAGCTCTGTCGAGATTTTCGGCTAAATTTGGCAGCATTTTTACACAATTTTTGGACAATTTTTATACAAAAATCTTAAAATTCCGCACCGATCAAATTCACGTCCGGCAGCCAATCGTCCGGCAGGGGGCGCGTCAAAATCTCCTCGTAATACTCGCGCAATTTTTTGAGAATCCGCCTCAATTTGTTGGCTTTTATGCGCCAATTCGCGTCCGCATCGACTAATTGCAGGGAAGAGAGCCAATCGTCGGTGAAAAAGTCGTCGTCGCTAAAAATATTGCTCGATTTTGCGTCAAAATTTGACGAAAATCCAACAAAATCTCACATTTTCGACAAAGCGTCGGCAATAGGCTGGCCCGCAGCCAAGTCATCCAGTCGAAATTCGTCGCGCGAAAGGCGCAGAGATCGCAACTGTGAAACATATGGACTTTTCGACAATTTTTAGCAAAATGTAACAATTCTCCACATTTTACCCAATCGAACAGGCCGTCAAACAGCTCCTCGCGCGCCAATAATGCCATTTCAAAAAAAACTTTTGAGGAAAATAAAGAATTTCAGCGAATTGTTTCGATTTCAAGTGCCCAATTGGCAAATTTTTGGTGAACTCTGAAGAAACCTGTTGAAGGAATACTTAACCTCAAGTTTGTTTTCAACGGATCAATAAATCCCGCATGAAAATTGAAATATCATGGTTATTTCGATCGGAAATACCGGTGCTATTTTGACTAAAATGTAAAGCTTCTGAATTACAGCCGCATGCCAGTTGAAATAGCGCAACCGATTTTGTGGCACGCTATTGGTGAGTTGAATAGTTTCAATTTTGGTGGCAACAGTAATTCTCTGTGTTGAACAAAGCTGTAGATTGAATTATATGACAGTACTGTATTCAGGATTATTTGAAATATGCACCGTAATGAATGCGACTTGCGCGAATATCTGGCGCGTCTCTTCATATCTTTGTTGGAAATGTTACATTTACGTCACTACTGTAAACTGCGTCCGCTCAAAACCGATAATATGATTTAGCAGCGGGGGTAGATAAACACTGGTACTGGCACTGGCAATTGGGCGATAAACGCTGGCACTGGCACTGGCAAACATCTTATTTCAAGGTTCATAACTTTGCCCATAGATGTCACCCATGACATTATCACGGATTTTGCTATTCCACCCTACTGCCAGCGTGACTGCCAGTGCCGATTCCTTACTCTGCGTGTGTTGCAGTGCGTCGTAATCCGAGCAGTACTCATTCCAGCAGGCATCAAACCATACGAGGTGCAATTAACGAACACGATCACGCATTGCGCCGCTACTGAAGAAACGAGGCGAGCGTGAGGTACAGCATACTTGCAGTAAATAGACAACCATAGGCAGTGCATGATCGCAATCGCGCTCATAGCTTCGAACTCGCTTGCCGTAGGGGCTTCTAAGTCTTTGAAACCAGGCCAGTCGTCTGGGGGGCGCAGTACACTCCACAAATGTGAGATCCTGGCCCACGTGACTCCTTTGCTGCTGTGGCCTCCTGACACGTCCAATCGCAAAAAGTTATGCCGAATTCGTGATCTGCATTCCGCAAGACCCCAGAATTGACATACAACACACTATGGACTCTCAGAATCCAAATCCTGCACTTGGGTACAGTATCATGGAAATTTGTTGTAGGTACGTTCAAACTTCATCAAAACGCTAAACGAATACCTAATTCGTAATCAGCGCCCCCGAAAACTCCGAAATCACGTATAACATTGCCAAAGTCAATCCGACACCCAAAATTCGAACTGACGCGGCAGGGGTACTGTAGATCTAAAAAAAATTTCAAAAAACTTTTCTAGACCACTTTTCTAGACCACCACCACTCTCGCAGCCCCCGGTTCCTGCCCATTAGCGTCGGGACCCTCAGCAGCCTCAATGACATCTTTCAGTTGCCAGCCACAGTCCGCATTGATGGCAGGACGTTCCATCTGCGGGGCGTCGTACAGCATGAGTATGTGCCACCACTGCACACACTCTTTGAAACGTACAACATAGAAATACGTACAACTGCCTTGAATCTTCTCTTTTCACTAGTACTACCAGTTGCTTTGTTTCACGCCAGTCGCATCACAGCTGTGGTTCAGTGGCAGAACGAATGGGTACTCAGCCGCCCAGTCCAATCGTTTCTGTCCAAAGCAGCGCGCCTGTGTCTCCTTGGTGTATGTATTTATTTAATCCGATTTCTGCAATTCAACCAGGCAAGTCGTCCGGGGGACGCAGTATACTCCACAAATTTGAACTCCTACGCACGGTGACTCCTCTCCTGTTGTGGCCTCCTGACACCCCCAATCGCAAAACTAATGCCGAATTCGTGATCTACATCCCAGAATACCCCAGAATCGACATACAACACCCCTAGCTTCCTATCGACCCCCGGAACCGAAATTCGGCACTTGGGGTACGGTAGCATGCGAATTCGTCATAGGTACGCTTAAACATCATCTAAACGCTAAACGAATGCCAAATTCGTAATCAGCGCCCCCGAAAACCCCGAAATCGAGTATAATATCGCGAAAGTCGACCCGACACCCAGTATTCAAATGGACGCGGCAGGGTTACTGTAGCTCTATAAATTTTTCCAAAACACTTTTCTAGACCAGATTGAAGCGTAGAATCGTTTGAAACCACGTTTGGAACGATTCGGCGACGCATTCAAGCGCTCTAGGCGCCGAAACGCGAAAATCGCAATTTTCGACCCCGGAGTCGAAAAAGTCGCAGTGTAAGAAAGTTTTTTGTGTTTCAACCGATTTTCTCCGTTCATGGCTCATTCGATAGAGGACATCTGGGAAGGAGCACCAAGAGTGGTCTCGCCGCTCTAGCTGCTACCTAGCTCCCACAGCAGCCCGTCAAAGTCGACCCGGGGCCAAAATTCGCGAATTTTTCAAATTTGGCGCCAAAATGGGTCCCGCAGCGATCCAATTCTTTTTTTACACCCTCGGCCCTATCGAGTGCTACAACATATCAAAAGATAGTATATACCATTATATGCAACTTTTTCGAGTTCTACCTTGCCTAATGCGTTTTTCAGTACTTTGAAAAAATAAATTTTTGAATTTCCCGCCAACGGGGTCCCGGAGCGTGACCCCGTTTGGTGTCCACCCTGCCCACTTACTAGGCCTACCCAACGCAAAAGACCGTTTGGAAATCGGCCGCTTCACGCGCGAACGCCATCCGGTTAAAATTACTGCGTTTCGCGCACAATCGCTATATACTCCACACTTTTTTGTGGAGTATAAAAAAGATGGAAGGAATACTGCTCGGATTACGACGCACTGCAACACACGCAGAGTAAGGAATCGGCAGTCACACTGGCAGTAGGGTGGAATAGCAAATTCTGTGATAATGTCATCATGGGTGACATTTATGGGCAAACTAATGAACCTTGAAATAAGATGTTGCCAGTGCCAGCGTTTATCGCCCTACTGCCAGTGCCAGTGCCAGCGTTTATCTACCTCCTTTAGCGCGGCTGCGCGGTAAAATTTGCCGCAAAACAAACTTGGTCAAAACCGCTAAACCGACTAAACCGACTAAATCGCGGCTTTTAACAAAACACGCTGGGACGCTGGGACGCGCGGACGCTATATTTTTAAAATCTAGCGCTACCGTAACCTACCATGACGAAAATGCGTAATGAAGGGCAGTGGCACGGCACCAGCAAGGTAGATGTGCCGTAATTCTGTGAAACTTCAAAATAGAATATCTTGCGCTACGTTGCGAGTTTTTTGGTGCGGTTTGTTGCGTTCGATAGAGGAAAGCTAAGCGCTGCGTTTGCTTTTACATATATCCGTACCTCTCATATTATTTTCGAATTAAATGGAATTTGCAGTTTGTCAAGGACACCCTGTAGGCTGTAGCCAAACTCAAGCTTAGTCGTTGGCGATTAAGGGGCATGTGGTGCCCCAAACTCAGAATTGTAGGGGCATGTTGAAAATTTTAGGGCGAACCACATAATGGCATCAAATTTCAACAAATTAAACAGAATTGGCAACGTATCAGCTTTGTTTGAGGAATGGAAAGGTCATTCATATAAGCGTCTCAGAGAAAATTCTGTAACTTGTAACATGCACAACCCAAAAATTGGGAAAAATAAATAGCGCCACAGGCGACCATTATTCTCTATCATGTTTGGTACTGCAGGACAAATTTGCTCTCTAGCTACTGTATTAACCAGCTATTTTAAGGACATTTTGGTGCCCCCAGCCAACCAGCCATTATTTCTAGGGGTACGAGGGCCAGTCCGAGGGGCATATGCCCCTGTTTATGCCCAAAACAAGTCTCTTTTAAAAAGCGGAGTGGTTTTGAGCTTTGAATTTTTACTGAGATTGTAGCAAGGCCCTTTCCGGTTTCGTGCAGCGTCTTGGACTCTCCTCGCGACTACACTTTTTGGAGTGGTCTTGCTACGCAACATTGGTATCGCTCGGGTTTAATTCTTTACACCAAGAAAATCATCTTTTCAAACTAAATTTTAAAAAAGACACTGGAATCTAGCGCAAAACTACAGGTTATTTGTGAGCACGATTTGATGTTGGCTTGCAGTGAGCTCTTCAGCGATGTCAAGACAGCCGCTCTCCAACGCGCGAGTGCCAAGATATAACAAACCAAAATCTGCAGTTTTCATCGCGTTTTGGTTACTGTAGCCCTCTCATTGACCTTTTGAAACTTTTTGTTGTCGGATTCTTGATCAGGAGGTCGAGCGCTTCATTTTGATATGCGATTCGACTAGGTTCGATGAAGTTTTGACTTTTCGCGGACAATACTTCGGGATACTGTAGCGCGCAATTTTCAAAACTTGTTAATATTTCGACGTCACAGTTCGCGAGAGTAGTCCGAGGGCTACCCGTCGATGTGTCGAACTCAACCCAGCGACGTCAGACGAGCGAGTTATTAAGCCCGAAGCAAGCGTGTCGTTTCCAGTTTTCGACGCGTTTTGGTTACTGTAGCTCTCTGTTTAAACTTTTGAAACTTCTTGTTGTCGGATTCGTGCTCAGGAGCTCGAGCGCTTCACTTTGATATGCGATTTGACTAGCTTCGGTCAACTTTTGTCTTAAAATGGACCCCACTTTGGGATACTGTAGCGCGCGAGTTTAAAAACTTATTTCAGTTTTGAACACTCAGATGGCGAGAGGAGTCCGCAGGCTACTCGACGATATCTCAAACTCCTTCCTACGACGTCGGGCGAGCGAGTTATTAAGCCCGAAGCGAGCGTGACCCACGTACATACGCACGCACGTACGTACGTACGTACGCACGCCGAGCTCTTGATAGGGTTCGCTCGGCTGAGGCCGAGCGAAAAAACCCAGGGGAAAATTAGTGTTGACTTGGAAAGTTTTGACTTGTAAATTTTACCTGGGTCACCTACTTGTCATCTCTAACTTGAGCAAGCCTATATATAGGACACTACACAAGGCACCACGTCTTCATCTTCTGACATTGGAACTTGAGATGGGCACCATTTTGGTGATTGGTATAGCAGGCAAATTGCTCCAATTGGGCTGGTCAAATTTGAATGAACGATTCACCATTCTTACTTCATACTGTGTTCTGCTAAGCTTGAGTTTGGCTACAGCCTACAGGGTGTCCTTGACAAACTGCAAATTCCATCTAATTCGAAAATAATATGAGAGGTACGGATATATGTAAAAGCAAACGAAGCGCTTAGCTTTCCTCTATCGAACGCAACAAACCGCACCAAAAAACTCGCAACGTAGCGCAAGATATTCTATTTTGAAGTTTCACAGAATTATGGCACATCTACCTTGCTGGTGCCGTGCCACTGCCCTTCATTACGCATTCGCGTCATGGCAGGTTACGGTAGCGCTAGATTTTAAAAATCTAGCGTCCGCGCGTCCCAGCGTCCCAGCGTGTTTTGTTAAAAGCCCTAAATCGCTGTCGATTTGGATTCAGAAACGTGTTCCAAAACAACAATTTGAGCGATTTCAGTCCGCAATTTTGTCTAATATCATGGCCGAAGCGACAAAAAGTCACAAAATCGCGTTTCTACACCCAGATTTGGGCATTGGAGGCGCCGAGCGTTTGGCTGTGGACGCGGCGGTCGCTTTGAAAGCAAAAGGGCATTCTGTGAAGTTTTTCACGAATCACCACGACAAAAATCACTGCTTTCCCGAGACTAAGGATGGAACTCTGGGTTGGAAAATTGACTAAATTTTAAATTTGTGTTAATGTTGCAAAAAAATGTGTTAATGTTGTTAATGTTGTTAATTGGTTTCAGACGTGACGGTTTTCGGCGATTTCCTACCGAGAACGATTTTGGGACGCGGCGCGGCGTTTTGCGCCTATTTTCGCTTTGTGGTCCTCACCCTGTATTTGTGCGTTTTCGGCGGGAATTTTGAAAATTTCGACGCCGTTTTCTGCGACCAAATCTCCATTTGCGTGCCGATTTTGCGGCTGTTGCGTGGGAAGAAGTGCAAAATCCTATTTTACTGCCACTTTCCGGATTTGTTGCTAACGGAGAAAAAATCGATGATCAAGAGAATTTATCGATTTCCTATCGATTTTCTGGAGGAGTGGTCCATCGGATTTGCTGATAGGGTCTTTGTCAACAGTCGATATACTGGTGGGAAGTATACTGCGTTTGTAAAAATATTTTTCAAAATTACTTTGCGTAATATTAGTGGAAATATAGTGCGATAGTGGGATCTTTTATTCGTTACGCGTGATTTCAACGCTTTGCGATGTGTTTCGAATGTGTTACTTACCAATGGGTTACTGTAGGTGCGGTGTGGCTCGAATTATGGCATAAAAGTTCGTGTCAAGATTAGAATCGCCCGGATGTTGTTTTATTGTGACGTGCGAATTCCCACTAACTTCGTAGAAATTGTGCCCAATTTGAAGCAAGTGGTACAAGAATTCTCAATTTCAATCTCTAGTTGCACATTTTCGCTAATTTCACAGCAATTAATAGCCCAATTTATGAACATTTCCAGGCGGCGTATTTCGCCAGACCTTCACCCGTCTCCCCTTCATTCAACCGCAAGTGCTTTATCCCGCCCTGAATTCTGGCCAATTTGATCGATTTGTGGATTCTTTGGATCAAAATAATCTACCTGTCAATATTGGAAGTCGATTCTTTGTGTCACTGAATAGATTCGAGCGCAAAAAGAACGTCAATCTTGCCTTGGAGGCAATGGGTGAGCGACAAGTGGTAATTTGTCATGAATTTTGTGCATTTACAGTATCATTACAAGTTGTGAAAAAAGTGTGCGCGAGCGGCAACAGCGGACGAAAGTTGCGTGAAAACTTCGCAGTTGTTGGACGTTTGAAATCCTTAATATTTGAAGTGTTTATTGTTTAGTTAGTATATGTACATACCGTAAAGTGCCGAATAGAGGAAGATCTCCAAATAGTGGTAGTCTCCAAATAGTGGCAGGGTGTGTGGGCACATCGAAACAATAGTGGTAGGTCTCCAATTAGTGGTACATACCTTCCACTAACTGGAGTGATACCCTACATCCATGCTTATAACAACACCACAAGTGAATGGAAATCGCTAACTGCTGACTGTTGAGCAATCTCAAGTCAATTTGGGACAAAAAGCTGTATAAGACTGCCAAAAATATTGTCGCTCTGAGGCACTTTGGTTGTACTCAGTGACAACTGAGAGGATTGAAACAATAGTGGTAGGTCTCCAAATAGTGGTAGTCTCCAAATTGTGGTAGGGTGTAGAGGTAGGTTGAAACAATAGTGGTTGCTACCTCTATTCGGCACTTTACGGTATTTTGGTGACTTGCAGTGTGTTGTGAAATACAGTGTGTTATTAAATACAGTGTGTTAATTAATGCAGTGTGTTGTGAAATACAGTGTGTTATAAAACACAGTGCGTTATAAAATACAGTGTATCAAAAGTTCAGTGTGTTGTAGAATACAGTGTGTCATTTTACGCAATTTTCTAGCGGAACTAAAGCTGAGACTAACCCAAGAGCAGTGGCAAAATTGTCATTTGGTCGTGGCTGGGGGTTACGACAAAAGGGTTGCGGAAAATGTGGACCATTTTGAAGAATTGGTGAAATTGTGCGAAAAACTACAGGTTATTCTGGTTTTGTGGAGTTTGATGTTGCATTTTGGGTAATACTGCGGAGAGAATTTTTAATGGAAATACTAGAATTTTACTGGAATGCACGATTTTGGAAATTTTTCCTAATCAACGCGATTTCTATGCCGTATACATAATACTGTTTTGTCGAGTATTGGCGCAGCCGATATTTGCGCTCTTCCTGAAGGCTTACTGTAGCGTCAAAATTCAAAATGTGAAAAACAAATTCAGATTGCCGATAACGTGACATTTATGCGCTCGCCCAGTGATGAAACGAAAATTGCATTGCTGAGAAACTGCCTGGCTGTTCTGTACACGCCGTCAGGTAAACGGCATTTGAGTTAATTTGTTTTCTAGGAATTTGCACGTTTAGTGTACGTCATATTCCTTTTCACCCAGTAAAATTCACCATTTGCACCTTTGATTTAGTTATTTATTACACGAATTGCAATACAATA
The DNA here is from genome assembly GCA_030248115.1 of Linhomoeus sp. GSCO2_2. Classification (NCBI taxonomy): domain Eukaryota; kingdom Metazoa; phylum Nematoda; class Chromadorea; order Monhysterida; family Linhomoeidae; genus Linhomoeus; species Linhomoeus sp. GSCO2_2. Next base: position 12,594 of record JASAMZ010004243.1, on the reverse strand, counting down.
AGTAGTCTTGTCAGGTTACGGTAAGCAACACCACGCTGACACTGTGACATTGAGGCATGCATACACAATGACAAGCTTCGCAATGCGTGCACCATTCTACAAGAAACCATTACGTGTCATTATGTGCACTGTTCTGTATAAGCCTGCTATATACGTATTGTACAAATTTCATTTCATTAAACAAAATTGTCAATTTCAAAATCCCAACCTGATTTAATAAAATTGCCGATTTAATCCAAGAAATTTCCAATTCAGGCGAGCATTTTGGAATTGTCCCATTGGAGGCGATGTATTGTGAGAGGCCAGTAATCGCTGTGGACGACGGGGCGGGGCCTACGGAAAGCGTTGTCAATAAATCCACGGGATTTTTGGTGAATTTTGACACTTTTTGAAGATTGTTACAGTTTTTTAAGTTTCATTTTGACTTTGGTTTGTATTGGGTACGGTAGGAAACTACAAGCGCCCTATTTTCGCGCGTGCGCTTATCTTTTTAAGGCGCTATACACATACTGTACATTATAGTGCCACATTTTACAAGATGCAAATATCGGCTGCATTTATAAGTGTAACGAAATGTTGCCATTCTAATGGCTGGCACCAACGCTATATTCAAGATCAGATTTGAAGTTTTTTAATTATAGGTCTCCGACTCCCCTTCAGAGTTCTCGAGTTGCATGCGCTACTTCTACTTGTCCCCTGAGAAATCCGTGGAATTCGGCAGAAATGGAAAGAATCGCGTTTCTGAAGCGTTTTCGTTCGAAAAGTTCTCGAATGATTTGAATTCGACTCTTTTGGGGTGTTTCGAGTGATCTTTTATCTCAAATGGACGTGTTTTTGTGAAAAAACCCTTCGGAAATGTGTGCAGATTTTCGCGATTAGTTCTGAATAGTTTTGGTATACGTTTCTCTTGGTGCCCGCTTAGCGACGCCACCAGTACGCAAGGCATTCGCAGCAGACCGGCAGGCGGCGCTGCACTATTGCGAGTATCGATTTGCGCTCTCGTTGCTCTCACAACGTGTTCTCTTCATAACCCGCGCAGTTTGTGTCGATTGAGGTTTAGACATTCTCTCAGAATAGCGGACTCTTTGGTTATTACCCAAATTGAGAAGGTTGGTTCTCAATTCCGCCCTTAGCGCAAGCTCTGTGCGCGGAGCCTTCTCGAGTTTTTGGAAAAGTCGCTATTAGGAGCGGCAAAAGGTGATTGAAAGGTTCAATTACAGTGGGCAATATTTCGAAATTTTTTTGTATATTGTATATGTATATTATGTATACAATCCAATAAGTTTGTATATTGTATATATTACCAGATTTAGCTTTGTATATATTTTGTATATTGTATATTTTCCTATAATGTAATCTTAGTGCTTCCAAGTAAGGTTTTCATAGAAGTGTGCAGATCTCCAACTGAAAGAGTGCATTAACATATCATTTCTGCCCAAATTTTGATAATTCCGCTAAGTTTTATAGTACAGAGTAGCTTATGTTTGGCTAAATTTGTGAGCTGAATATCGAATAGGGCAAAATTTGAAGAAATCTCGACCCACTACAGTAACCAAATACGGTAGAAATATACAATATACAAAGTTTGTATATCAGCGTTGTTTTGTATATGTACAGTATATGTATATTTTAAAACTTTTGTATATTGTATATGTATATGTATATATACAATAAAAATACACAAAAAAATATACAAACCATTTTGTATATGTATATATTGTGCCCACTATAGGTTCAATGTGGTTCGCATCCTGCATTAACAACAAAAACAACAGACGGATACGCGTAGGCAGCTTCAGTCATTCATGCGAATGCGCATTTGCTTTGAAGCGGGAGGTTTTCTGTTGCAGCTATATCAATCAATCACGCATCCACAGTCGTCAAACTCACAAACCTAAAATTGTACCAAGTTCCTTAGAAAACAAATCGTCAAAATGGGGGGAATTTTGGCGTCCAAATAAGAACTATCGGCACAAGGGCTAGTGCTAGCTGAATATTCCTCTAAATGTGCCTCAACAAGCTCCGGTATTAAAAAGTTGAGTTTGTATTCTGACTGACATTGCAAAGAGTTGCGTTCTTTCTGCAGAGAGTGCGAGAGTTCATCGCCCGCATGCTCCGCTTCATGAGCCCCCGCTTCGCAAGAGGGTATTGCATAGCAATATTGATTTCGCCCGCGATTTGGCTTTTAGAGCAAGAACATCTCGCTTTCAAGCAACGCTTTTAAAAAAGTGAGAAACAATTGACAGAGCACAAAAGAGCTCACTACGAGTAATCAAACCGTGTCGTAGTTCTGTTCATGTAGCAAAGAGCGATCTTAGTGTTAAAATCTCGAGAATGGCGTTTTCTGCGGTGCGTGCTTGCGTTAACGAAAAATTGATTTCTGCCGCATGAACGAGCACACCGAGAGCTTTCACCTGGCGTGTCGATTGCCGCTCTACGACGTAAGGCGAGCGAGTTAGAGCCGTTTTGTGCTTTTGCACCTTCGAGTTACTGTAACTCGCGAAATTCAAACTTTTGAGTTTTGACCCATGGGAGAACAAATGATCAGTGAGTCGGGAGCTATCCAAAAAGCTCGAGATCGTCTCTCTACGACGCAAGTTGAGCGCGTCAGAACGATTTAGCGTCAAAATGCCGAGAATGGCGTTTTCCGCGGTGCGTGTTTGCGTAATTGAAAGAACTTTTGCAGTCGCATGAAAGAACGCGTCGAGAGCTTTCACCTGACGTGTCGATTGCCGCTCTACGACGTAAGACGAGCGAGCTAGAGCCGTTTTGCGTTTTGACCTTCGGCTTACTGTAGCGCGCGCAATTCAAACTTTTGAATTTCGAAACCTCTTAGCTGAATGATCAGTGAGTCGAGACCTATCCGTAGAGCCCAAGATCTCCGCTCTACGACTTTCCAACGCCGAGATCTGAGAGCGTGACCCACGCACGCACGCACGCGCGCACGCACGCACGCACGCACGCACGCCGAGCTCTCGTAGGGTGTCGCCCGCCTGAGGGCGGGCGAAAAAACCCAGGCCTCCCAGCCGACTAATGTGGACTTCTCCACGCGGAGCAGCCCTTCTTCATTTCCTGACCTGCTGTGGCTTGATTCCGGATACCTGTGAAACAAGAGGACTACATAGCTTCGTTTCACAGAAGTCTTACAACAAGCTTCGTATACTAGAACTCGAGAGGTTTCGAATAAATTCATAAGATTGAGTCACACACATGGCGTCAATGGGCGCCATGTGAATTAATCAGATGGAGTTGTTATCTGAAGTCTCTCACTACCGCAGGAAAATCAAATGACTAATGTCATGCTCTGAGTTACGCGTTAATCCTGATCTATGTTGACCATAGTTCCACACTTTGAACTCACTATTCCATAGATTATCACCACATACACAATATACAAAGTCATTTCCAAATGCCAAACTGCCAACCTTAGTCACTCCATCACCAGTCTTGGTGGAAGCAGAGCAGCGTAGCAGAATTCGAATGCATTCAAACACCTCCTTTCTTACAAGACTGCTGAACAGCAGCAGCAGTAGTCCATTGGTCGAGCTCATGTGAATGATCCCAATACTCAGAGCCAGGACGTGCCACTTGGATGAGAACGATCCAAAGATGCCTTGACGTCGTTGTGAATGGAAACGTTCAGAAGTTGAAGTGGAAGAGAACGTCTTGGAAATGCCTACCGTAAACCACGCTGAGAAAATAGATCCCAACGTTGACAATGCAGACAATGGAAAGGCGCAGACCGAGGTCCGACGACCCAGCGGCGACCAACGACTGAAGAAGGAGTAGTCTGTGATTTTCCAATAAGCCACTCACCCCCTTCCTTTCACCTCGGCTTTGGACAGGTACCTAAAGCGGTGATGGGCAGAGGGGCGGGACGGGGGGGGGGGGGGGGGTTTGAGCGCTTATTGGCGTATTACGGTACAGTTTAATGACTGAAGACAAAGCGGTTAGTTTGACTGCGTCTTAGCCGCCGCTTCTGCAGGGCTAATAACTACAGTAAGTACATGTCCACAGGTAGCCAATCCGAGTCCGACCTTTTTCAATTCCGGAACGAAGAGAACCATTACTATCAGAGTGACATATGGCAGGCCGGCGCAGGCCAAGCACACCAAGTTAGAATAGAGGTCCACGTATAGTAATCCAGAAACTTCGTATGCCGTGTGATTGGGTGGCAAGAAGCCAAACGCCACAGGATCGTAGGTGTAATAGGCCTCATCTGGGAAGTAGCTGTAACTCCAAGCGTTGACGCCTTGTGAGACCGCCCAGGCCAGCAGACTGTAGGCTATGCACGATTTTCTCGTGAACATGGCTGAAAGAAGATTGTGTTTAAAATTGTAATTTTTAAAACTTAAAAAAGAAAAATTTATCATTTCTCACCATTGTACTTGGTCTTCAGCAGAATGGCGCAGCAGCGATTGTAGGCCAGAAGGCCATAGTGGACTGACACGGCCCTGAAGCCTATGGCAAACACGAGATTGACAAATCTGTTGGGAATATGGGAGAATAGCTGGAAATGGTACTGTCCCAAGACAGCCATTCCCACGACCAGATACTGCACCATGATAGTACAGTCAGCCGCGCAGTTGCTAAAGGGGGCCATTTGCGCACAGCCAGAATTAACTGAGGCGGCACTTTCACTTTGCCCCTGAATTTGCAGGTACCTAGATACAATTTACCCGAGCTGAAGTCCCACTGTAAGTGTGGCAACAAAGTTCTCGTCGAAGAAAATGAGTAAACCAACTATGTATCTCTCGATTTCTTCTTGTTGTCTTGCTAAGGAAGGTAGACTTGTTCTAAACTTTTCAAACAGTACAAGTAAATGATAAGTTATAAAATTTGTCTGTTGTGTCAGAATCAATGATCAAATGTCAGTGTCTGCATTCTAACAGAATACTAACGGGAAGACATGTACGTAGTTTCACTGTTTGTGGAGTTTACTCGGGGTACCACAACTCTGGTGCCTATGCAGTGGTAAATATGTATGGGTTGCAGCATACGTGTAAGCGCCAACCGGCCAGGGGGGGGGGGGGGGGGGGGGGGGGGCACAGGACCACTCAGGGGAGGGGGGGGGGTCGGGGGCCCCTGGAGGAGGGGGGGGGGGTCAAATGACCTAAAAATTTTGCTAAAAAAGTACCAAAAAATAAGAAAATTTTGCAAAATAGGCCAAGAAGTGCCAAAAATCGCTTAATTTTGGTAAAAAATGTTCAAAATATAGCGCCGCAGGCGAAAATTTTGCTATTTTCAAGCGCCGCAGGCGAAATTTTTGCCATTTTTTCGCCGCGCCTCAGCGCGGCGAGGTGTATATGTCACAGGCGATGGCCGTCTTCAGGCGATAGCCGTCTAGACGGCTGTCGCCTGGTCGATCAGGCCGCGGCCGTCTAGACGGCAATCGCCTGATGCGTCAGGCCGCGGCCGTCTAGACGGCAATCGCCTGATGCGTCAGGCGATGGCCGTCTTTTCTTTCTCTGTATTAGTTTCGGACACAGTATATTCCTTCCAGTTCAGGCTATGCTTAGGCTCGCCCTGCGCCCACAGTTCACAAGAGTCAGTCGGCGTCGCAGTCTGGCGGGTCGAAGCTTAGGCTTAACGCGACCGGTGACCGATTTCAGGGCGCGCGGAGCGCGCCCTGAAGTTGGTGGTCGCGCTAAGCCTCAGCTGAGACCCGCCAGGCGCGACGCCGACCGAGTTTTAGTGCAAACTGTAAATGGAATAAACACTCCTCCATTTACTTCACCTCCTGCTCAGGCCTGCTGTGCCCCTTCCCTGCTAGCGCTGGCGACAGCTTTCATTTTGAAGACGGCTGTTGACTGGTCCATCAGGCGATAGCCGTCTTTTCGAGCAGAAGACGGCCATCGCCTGACGCACCAGGCAATGGCCGTCTTTTCCCCGAGAAGAGGCCGCAGCCTGATCGACCAGGCGATAGCCGTCTAGACGGCAATCGCCTGAAGACGGCTACTGACTGCAACATATATACGGATGACAATGTCCGTCTGTCTGTCTGTCTGTCTGTCTGTCTGTCTGTCCGTGTGTGTGTCCGTCCGTGGCACCGAAGTAAAATATGTGACATATGTGGTCAAGTAGAGTCGATGTCGCTGAGTACGAATCCGATGTCCGTTTCTGTTGCTAATTTTGCATTTTCGAGATATTCGCAATTAAAATTCGAAAATGTCGAAAATCGACTTTTTCGTCTGATGCGCTAGCCGCGAAATTTCTTCAGAAATGGAAGGAGCATGGACCGCGGATAATTTGTAGCACAAAAGAAATTTTTTGCAGATGTGCAATTTAATAGAAATACGCGATTATTTGTCAAAATTGCATAAATTGACTAAAATACAAAGTCGTTTAATGACGAATGTGAATGCAGAAATGGAAAGGTCGTATGCCGATAAGAATTTGTGACATAGTTTATTAGTTTTTAAAAATTCCAATTTCAAGATATTTTCAATCAAAATATAAAAATGTCGAAAATCGACTTTTTCACCTGGGGCCTCTTTTATCAAATTAGGAATGGCTGTTTAGGAATAGGAATATAGGAATAGGAGAGGAATCACTTTTATCAACTTAGAAAATAGGTTTAGGAATAGGAGAGAAATCGACCATTTTAGGAGTGGTTTAGGACACGTTTAGGACGATCCTCTTTTATCATTTTTTTGCACAGCAAAATAGGAACTGGATTCCTAAAATTACTGCAGTGCCATTTAGGAAGGTCGACGGCGTCCTAATGTGAGCGAAATTGTTGATTTCTTGTACAATTCCAACGATTTTGTTTAGGGAAAAGCTGAAATACGGCATTTCAAGACTCTGACAGCAATTTCAACGTTGGCCGTGTAAGAAATCGCCTAACTGGACACGTGTAGTAGGACGCTTGTTTTAGTATGGTAGTTTTGTCAGAATACAAGATGTCCCACACTATAAATGTGAATAACTCGAGCTAGATAACGAATTTTTCGACGCGGTTTGTTGCATTAGATACGGAAAACCTTAACAATTTTTGTGTGTGTGCTGCAATTAGTTGCATCGTCCACAGAAAATTCGAGGCGAATTCTAAGAAATGCGCCAATTTTATAATTTTCTTGTATTATAACCACACGATTCCCGCTCATAAATGAGTAAAAACTGGCTTTACCCAACCGGATTCTGGTTCTGAGCGATGGCGGCTTGTGGGGGAGGTACCCGAAAATGTTTTGCCATTGGGATCGGCTAGAGGGAGGGTATCTAGGGGATGTCTAATGCAACGAACCGCGTCGAAAAATGCTCTGTCTTGCTCGGGTTTATTCGCATTTAAAATGTGCAAGGCAACCTGTGAACACCCTGCAGTTTATAATTATGCAAACCTTGCTTACAGTATTTTGTAAATCAATTTTGATCTTTGTTTCAATCAATTTTGGTCTTACATCATAACTGACACACTAATGCGAGTTTCAGTTTCATTTTTTCGCCGCGCCTCAGCGCGGCGAGGTGTATATATACGGATGACAATGTGTGTGTGCGTGTGTGTCTGTCCGTGTGTGTGTCCGTCGCACCGAAGTAAGGTATGTGACATATGTGGTCAAGTAGAGTCGAGGTCGCTGAGTACGGATCCGATGACCGTTTCTGTTGCTAATTTCGCATTTTCGAGATATTTATAATTAAAATACGAAAATGTCGAAAATCGACTTTTTCACCCGATGAGCTAGCGACGAAATTTCTTCAGAAATGGAAAGAACATGGATAGCGGATAATTTGTAACACAAAAGAAATTTTTTGTAAATGTGGAATTTAATAGAAATACACGATTGTTTGCCAAAATTTCATAAATTGACAAGAATAGGATGTCATTTAGTGACGAATGTGAATGTAGAAATGGTAAGGCCGCATGCCAACAAGAATTTGTGACATAGTTTTACAGTTTTGATAAATCGCATTTTCGAGATATTTACAATTAAAATATGAAAATGTCAAAAATCGACTTTTTCACCCAATGAGCTAGCGGCAAAATTTCTGCAGAAATAGAAAGGGCATAGACAGCGGAAAAAATGGCATGAATGCAGAAATGGCAAAGCCGTATGCTAACAAGAATTTGTGACATAGTTTTACAGTTTCAATAAATTGTAAATTTGAGATATTTAGAATAAAATAAAAAAAATTTCAAAAATCGGCATCTAACGGCCAAAACAGCTGTTATTGATGAATGTGTGCCCGGAAATAGAAATGCCATACCCCAAAAGGAATTCGCGATGACGAACAACCGCACCAAACTTTTGGCAAGTTTTTTTGTTGGAAGTGACGTTTTCACACAGGTAGGAAACAGATAAACGGCGTCGTATCATGCCGATAACATATGGCGAACGCGGCGATATCACTGAGCTTTAGATCAGCTGTACAGACAACCGTATCGTGGGGATAGCTGCGCCTGGTATTAAGGTACACGTTCTCAAGACACTTTCTCCAGATGCGGCTAACGATGTGTACAAAGTTCACTATACTGTTCACCAAAATTTGACAGACACAAAGTCTAGGTTGAACTTTTTACACACACAGCTTGTTTCGGGCGTCCACGGCAGTTTCGACTCAGTTCAGTTTCAAATAACGGATTGTGACTGACACTGAAACGCTCAAATTTGCACCGCACACTTCTAAATGGTAAATAGCGACCTATACTGCACAGCGGTATACTACAAACGCCTATAATGTACACTATTAAGTACTTTTGTCAAGATTATTTCGACATATTTTACGTTTTGACGCTGATTTCTTTGCAGAGTTGCAGAATTTGCGTCTCACAATACTGTGTGAACGCTCAAGCACTGGAACGACGATTCCTAAAATCTCGTCCTATTCCTGAATGATTCAGGAATAGGGAGTCGACGTTGATAAAAGAGAATATTTCTATTTCCTATTCCTAATCCTATTCCTGAATCTAAATTCTATTCCTATTCCTATGTTGATAAAAGAGGCCCCTGATGATATAGCGGCGAAATTTCTTCAGAAATGGAAAGAGTATAGACTGCGGATAATTTGGAACGCAAGAGAAATTTTTTGCAAATGTGGAATTTAATAGAAATAGGTGATTATTTTTCAAATTTCCGTAAATCAACAAAATAGAACGTCGTTTTTTGACGAATTTGAACGCAGAAATGGTAAGGCCGTATGCCAATAATAATTTGTGACATAGTATTACAGTTTTAAAATAAATTCCAATTTCAAGATATTTGGAAATTGGAATTAAAATTTAAGAAAATCTCAAAATCGAGATATTCGTCTGATGGCCAGAACAGCTGCTTATTGATGAATGTGCACTCGGAAACAGAAATGCGTTCACTGAAAACAGGAATTCGCTCGCATCAAACTTTTGGCAAGTCTTTTGTTGGATGTGACGTTTTCACACAGGTAGGAAACATCAGATAAACGGCGTCGTATCATGCCGATAACATATAGCGAACGCGGCGATATCACTGAGCTTCAGATCAGCTGTACAGACAACCGTATCGTGGGGGTAGGTGCACTTGGCATTAAGGCACACATTCTCAAGACACTTTCTCCAGATGTGTATGTGATGTATGCTAACGATGTGTACAAAGTTCACTATAAATAAAATAAAGGGGTGGGGCGCCGAAGCGCCGGGCCTTACGGCCCACTTTGGTATTGGTTGAACTCTCTTTTAGACTTGGTTCTCAGACGTAAGATAGGCAACAAGTCAGATAGGCGGCGAAACGAGTTGAGACGAGGCGGAAACAAGGCGACACGTCAAAGGCGAACGCGCGGCTATATACGCACCTTCACAGGATAATCCAAGCAGATAGGGACGGCGAGTCGTACTTACCCTGGGGGTTGAGAACAGGTCTACTCTACGGGAACCAGTCATGTTGACTTCAAAGAAACACGCCGCGCCGCAGACACCGACATCACGCAGAGAAGTAAACGAGTGTGAGGAAACGATGGAATTACAACTACAGTAACCTGGGACATAACAACCACAAAACTACTGCAAACGTAAACTACACTGCCACTGCTTCGCTACACTATACTGTTCACCAAAATTTGACAGACACAAAGTATAGGTTGAACTTTTTACACACACAGCTTGTTAAGCGCCGCAGGCGAAAATTTTTGAAATTTTAGGGGGGGTCTTTTGGGGAAGGCGGGAGGGGGGTACCTGGGGGGGGGGGGTACACTTTCGGCTAGGGGGGGGGGGGGGGCTTCACCCCCCCCCCCCCCCCCCCCTCCCCCGGTTACACGTATGGGTTGCAGGCCAAAAGTACAGGCTGTGCGCAATGGGCCCCTGATCATGAGAATGAAGGTGGGATGCTCCTTGGCAAGGCGGTGGAGGCCCATGAACAGTGCTACGTACAAGAATAGGTATGCCGTGGTTGGGAGAACGATGAGAAGTCCCGCCAATATGTGATCGTTGTTGTCGGGGGTTGGCATCTTGCTTTCTACGCGTTTCCCCTTTTACTACAATTGTCGTGGTGTTACAAGCGTTCGGTATGTACGTTTGACAGCTTTTCGGGCGCCAAAGTTCCGCTTGCGTACGATTGAGTGGGAGATTCTGCGTGGGAAAATCAACACCCCTTTCGTCAAACGCAAGACAAAGGCGAACTCACGACGTGGTTAGTAATTGCCAATGTGCCCAACCCACAATGCGTATCTTCTGCAACACCTGGCCGCACGTAGGTACATGCACGTAAAATGTTCAAACGACAGACCGAGGAATACCGTAAAGTTGTTGGACCCCCAAAGCCGACCATTGGCGCTCCACCCCCTTTTCTATTGTGTTTGACTTCGTCGTGCTCCGCATTGTTCGGTTCATCGCCCATATTTTCGTATATATTTCCTTCTCATTCAGGTGCGTATCCGTGTGTGCGTCTTTTCCGGTCCGCCGTTTCGTGCTACGCCTTGCAGACTCACCGTAGTGCCGCCCACCGGTTCCGCCCCTTCCGTGCTGCGCTTTGAAGAAGTTTGAGCGCCGATTTGAAGTTTTGAGAAGACTTCAGTTTGTGTTTTTCTGAAGTAAAAGTGACTGCACCGTAAAAGCGTATCGTGTATTTCGCGTTCGTTTTGTTCGCATACGCATACTGAAGTGAAGTGGCGCCTGTGGAAGTTGGAGGTCGTGTGCGAAGTCGAAGCGCCGCTACTCCGAAGCGGCGCCGACCCGACAAGTTCCGCCGAATCACCTTCTTCGCGAGCACAGAGCGGTCACAACCGGCGACGATCTCGAGGGCAGTTTTGTCACTTTTGCATATAGCTTTTGGTTTTGCCGTTGCCATCGGGGCCAGTGGGTCGCTGATCCGTGAGAGCGACGCTGGTCCCACAATCGTGGCGTGACCCTACTTCGTCACCAACTCACAGCTTCGACCGGGTGGCCTCTAGCCGGGCGACGTCGACGCGATTTCCGGACGACGGTGGACGATCCCAGGAGCAAGGACAGCTGAGAGGGACTGATCACCCCGGACAGTTGGAACTTCAGGGGTCTGAAGCTGTCCGAAGGTTAGCGGGCACTTTGGCGAGTTGCCATGTTTTTGTGGGCCGGCCGGGACTGAGAAGTCAGCCTCACGTTGACGGTGATAAGCTGTGCTTGCGAGAGTCCTCCGAAATGAACCGGAGCTGCATATGTAGGAGCGAGATGCGTGCCGGGGCGTCCTCGTGTGTGGAGAGCGGTAGTATAGAGATTTTTGGAAGGCGGATTGCGCACCGCTCTTCGAGTGAACGGGGGCACGGCCCCAGGCACGGGTGCGCGCAATGCGCAGAGAGAGTGAGAGTAGTAGAGGAGACTAACGCGAGCGGGAGGAGAGTAGGCAGGGGCCAAGTCGCTGCTGGAGCCTGTCGGGACCAACCTCTCGTCAGTTGCCAAGGGGTCGAATCTCGCGTGGAGTCACGGAAGTCGTTTGATGTAGCGTCCGAGCGGCACCACTCCAACAGCGCCGTATGGGGGCGTCGGAGGCCCTCAGGCCTAGAGAGGCGGAAGCTTAGCTCGTCGGGATTGCGCATCGACTTAGCCCACTCCCAGTCGGGGCCCCTGTTCAGTAGCCAGTGTCATCAAGTCGCCGAAATCCGAAGTCTCGAGCACACCCCTACTAAAAGCAGGGCAATGCGCCGGCAGTTTGAGTATGTGTGTAGGCAAATCGCAATGCTGTATGTCACAATGCAGATTTCGTATTATCTGGTAATGGGCTACGCGTTCTATTGGCAAGCAGGGGGGAAGTCCGACATCCCGATTTTCAATCCATTGGTTCCCCCTCCAATGCCCCCCAATTCCATCGGTCAAGTCCCAGTTAAGTCGAACTTTCCCAGTCGGAAGCGCAAAGTGCTGCCAAATACCGTATGCCTGTTACCAACCGGCAAATCGCCCAGTCAAACGGTGGGAACCGAGGCGCGATTTGACGCGCCTACCACATACAATTCGAAATTGTCCGCCGCCAATACCCAACCATCTGGGAAGGTAGTCTCTTTCGACAGCTGTGAGCCGAAACTGAGATATCAAACAGCGCTACCACAAAGTGCCGCGAACGAGCAGAAACACCTGCCTACCGCCAACAGAAAAGCGAGAAAGAAATCGATACGCCGAGCACAGCAGGCAGATACTATCCAGCAAGAAGATACTGATCAATCACT
>JASAMZ010004242.1:0-16577 GCA_030248115.1 Linhomoeus sp. GSCO2_2 | reverse complement strand
AAATTATGGCCCATTTGGCCCACAGGCCCCAAACGAAAAAAAACCTAGCCTCTGATTCTTAGTCACTTGTCAAGGCTTCCAATAGCAGGGAAGTACGACGAAGCGAGTATGCGCAGATCCTCGAAATTCAGAACTACTCACGAACTCCACCCACCTCCAACTGTGGTAGGCTACTGTAGCAGTAAAATCGCGGTCTTACTGCTACAGATTCCTGTTTCGAACAAACTCGGTTCTACGACTGAGAGGCAGAGCAAGCGGGCGACAGGCCTGGCTATTTTGACGCAAATATCGGCTGCATTACGTTCGTATCTCCCCCTCCCAGACTCCTTCCTACAAGTCACAGACACAGTCAAATCAATACAACAGTCGCCGCACTCACGTTGTCAGACATGCTTCCTTGAATTGGTTCCTTCGACAAGTCAACGAAGCTTCTCGGCGACAGACTATAGCAGGGATCTGCGCGATTTAGCTAAGAAAATCGACTCGAATCGACACTTTTTAGGAAACTCCCGTTGTTTTCGGGACATTTGGCGTAAACTCGACACAAACAAGCGCTCGATTGAGGTTTATTTCAGAGAATTAGTGTGCACTAGTTTGCTACATATAACAACGCAAGGTACTGTAGCAACAAGCAATGGCACTCAGCAAATCGCTACACAGGAAACTACACCAACATCAGCTAAGGATGGTCTACTGTAGCGGACTACACTTTTAAACACACGCGAGAATCACCTCGACAAGAGCTATTACGCCGTCGTCGTCAGATTCGGAATCACAGAGCGAGTACGGTAGCTGTCTTCTTCAGGCACCACACAACACCTCGCAATCTCTCGTAAGTGAATGGGCGGCAAGAAGCCAGTAGTTCAACGTGAGCAACAATTCATTCAAATTATACAATTTCCAAAAAGGCTTATCGTCCGCTAGGGCCGGCCCGAGGAGGGGCGACGACGGCGCTGTAGTAGGGGTTCAAGGCGTGCCTGGTGGAATCGGTCGCTTCCGAATCCGTTCTCGGAAGGTCGGATACGGTAGTGGGCGTCGGCGCAGGCTCGGATTCGGCGGCGTCAGGCCGAGCGCTCTCGTCTTCGACTTTGGAGTCTGAACGGAAGATAACAGAGGTTCAATCGTAAAGATCGTCGGACGATACAGGGTGGTCCACTCCATGCAAAGGTTACGATTGTATTCGCCAATAAGTCGTGCTAGGACAGACGGATTCTCACCTATTTTACACACGTCATATAGACCCATATGTCGAATTCTACTAGCCAATCAGTTGAACTTCAGAGCAGGGTTTTTTTTTCGTCCGAGATCTAGGCGTATGGCGTACGCATAGCCAAAAATTTTTGGCGTATTTCTCAAAATTTTGTCGTACACGCAAAATTACAGCGAAAAATAAGTCCAAAACGTAGCCAAATTAACCGAAATATCACTACATCCTGCACTGATTGCAACGAAATCTGCCTAAATGAAGGTAAAATCAACAAAAAAATCTTCACGGATCGCTTCAACAGCAAATTTTGAGCCTGAAATGAACCGAAATCGTTCAAAATAGCGCCGCAGGCGAAATTTTTTTCCAAAATAGATTCCTTCTGCTGAAAAAGTCCTCCATGGTAGACTTCCAGAGCTGAATTTCTAGGCGTAAAAGTTTACGCCTAGTCAAAATTTCTAGGCGTATTCCAGAAATTTTGGGCGTAAATACGCCTAATATTACGCAAAAAAACCCAGCTTCAGAGAAATCGTCAGAATGTGATGAAGTGTAAGATAACCGTCGGTGCACCGATTTGCGCCGAAATTGTGTCAGTAGGGTTCAACGTATGAGATGCCTGACGTAAATTTGGTGAGAGTTCGTCCGTCTCAGCGCGAGATATAAGCGAAAATAGAGTCGCAACTTTGCGTGGGCCACCCTGTTGTACACGTCGCACAGAAGCAGAAAGGGCGCTAGCCAGTGCGAATCGACTGGCACGCAAACGTCCAACGTCGACTCTCACATCTGTAGAGCTGTCGGGCGCGTCTCTCTCCCTGAATGTAGCTGCCGGCGTAGAAGAGGGCGGTGACGGCCAACACTGCCAGACAGAGGAAGGTGACTAGGATGGTCTCGCGACTCTTCTCGGGGAGCTCCGGCTTCAGACAGCCCAGGAACTCGCGCCACATCTGCGTCGTGTCGTTCATCTGCACCAGAAGACACATAAGTTCAGCACTCATGGTGATGGTGTAGAAACAAGAAGGAAGTGCCAAAAACCCCAAATTTCACATACTTGATGCAGAAATGAACCAAAATGGTTCAAAAATGGCTCAAATTCAGGGCTACGGGTAAAAATTTTTTAACAAGTTCAATTCTGGACCATCGGTCCAATTCTGGGCAGTAAGGACTGGGAGTTTCTAAAACGAGACTCGTCGCCACGAACCGAGGCCTTGACGTCGAGGCAGAAGTCGACGTCGGGCTCGATGATCACCGTCCAGTAGTAGAGGTAGACGGCGCCGTACACCTTCCAGCAGAAGTGGCACACCCTCTCCTTGGCCTCCGAGGACATCTGCGCCTGCAGAGGGCCGTGCTTGCTGACGCACTGGCGCCACTGCAACATGTAGGCCATGAAGGTCTCCGTCGCGTTCGTCGGCACCAGGGTCTCCAGGTCCAGGCAGTCTGAGAAAGAAGCCATAGGCGCGATTCTAGTCGTCGGTCTAGGGAGGGGGGGGGGTGGATCAGAAGGCAATCGAGTTCCAACTTCGCTTATTATGCTTCGAAACACAATATAAAAGACCCGCAAACTGCCACAAATATTATAGTTTGCTCAATCGTGCCGCTAACTGCATTATAATGCCTCTTCTCGCTCTGGGGGTTACCTAGAATCTTCGTCGAGTTGCTATCGGTTGGGGTGGGGGGTGGACACCCAATCGCAAGTCGCAACGAAGTTCGCAACGTAGTGCAGTGACTCCAACCCATGCGAAGGAAGGGCGACGACTACCACCAAAACTCACGCTCGCAGTCGGATTTGCCCCAGGTCCTTCTACTGAGCCCTTCGAACAGTTCATGGTCGTCGGACACCAAATACGAGTGCAGTAGAAGTTCCGAGCAAGTGCGACCGTCGTAGATCGTCACGTTCGTCTAAAAGTGGACAATCGTGGCTCTCAAAGCGCGTTTATTTAGTTAGAACTTGCTTGACCGAATTCTCTCTTGCTTAACGTTATGATTACCACCGGACATTTTGCGGATTATTATAATCCATTTGGCGGATTATGTCGATTTTGCGATCCGCTGGGCCGATTGGGCTGAAATTTGGACAGGAGTTCGGACTCGAGATGCCGATCACACATCAAAAGAGAAAATTTAACCAGGCAAGTCGTCCGGGGGACGCAGTATACTCCACAAATTTCGACCCCTACGCACAGTGACTCCTTTCCTGTTGTGGCCTCCTGACACTCTCAATCGCAAAAGCAATGCTGAATTCGTGATCTACATCCCAAAATACCCCAGATTCGACATACAACACCCCTAGTTTCCTGTGGACTCTGGGAACTGAAATTCTGCACTTGGGGTACGGTAGCATACAAATTTGTCGTAGGTACGTTCAAACATCATCTAAGCATTGAACGGATGCCAAATTCGTAATCAGCGCCCCGGAAACCCCGAAATCGAGCATAATATTGGCAAAGTCGACACGACGCCCAAAATTCTAACCGACGTGGCAGGGATACTGTAGCTCTGCAAATTTTTCAAAAATACATTTCTGGACCAGATTTAAGCGCAGAATCGTTTGCAACCACTTTTGGAACGATTCGGCAACGCATTCGAGCGCTATAGACGCCTAAATGCGAAAATCGCAATTTTCGACCCCGTAGTCGAAAAAGTCGCAGTGTAAGAAAGTTTTTTGTGTTTCGCCCGATTTTCTCCGTTCATGGCTCATTCGATTGAGGACATCCGGGAAGGAGCACCAAGAGTGGTCTCGCCGCTCTAGCTGCTACCTAGCTCGCACAGCGGCCCGTCAAAGTCGACCACGGGCCAAAAATCGCGAATTTTTCAAATTTGGCGCCAAAATGGGTCCCGCAGCGATCCAATTCATTTTTTCCGTGTTCGGCACTATCGAGTCCTACAACATATCAAAAGATAGTATATACCATTATATGCAACTTTTTCGAGTTCTACCTTGTACTATGCCTTTTTCAGTACTTTGAAAAAATAAATTTTTGAATTTCCCGCCAACGGGGTTCCGAAGCGTGACCCCATATGCCGTGCAGGTTGCCCACCCACTAGGCCTACCCAACGCAAAAGACCGTTTGCAAATCGGCCGCTTCACGCGCGAACGCCGTTGACTCAAAGTTTCTGCATTTCGCGCACAATCGCTATATACTCCACACTTTTTGTGGAGTATAAAAATTCCTTCGCGTTCGCGAGATTGGGCGATTTAGACGATTTCGGCAACTTTGACATTGCGCTGCAGTCGAACGCGACATCGTGCAAAGTTGCTGTAATTGAATAAAGTTCTTATCTTGTACCCTCTATCACCACACCAAATTTCAGCTCAATCGATTGCGATCCAATTTTTGTTAATCGGTGAAATTATCCATTTCTTCAAACATGGATTACAGCCGAGTGAGCTGAAATTTGGTGTGGCAATTGAGGGTACAAAGATAAGTACTTTATTCAACCACAGCAACTTCGCACGACGACGAGGTCGACTGCAGCACGATGTCAAAGTTGCCGAAATCGTCTGATGTCAAAGCTAAATCCTGTATCTCGCGAACGCGAAGGAATTTTTGAATTTTCTCTTCTGATATGTGATCGGCATCTCTAGTTCGAACTCCTGTCCAAATTTCAGCCCAATCGGCCGGGTGTCCCTATTTACGGGCGCGGGCGCGGGCGCGGGCGCGCCCGCCCTTTCCTATTTACGGGCGCGCGGGCGCGGAAGATTTTGCGCTATTTCACTCAAAGGCGAGTCTGGAAAGTGGCGCCGCTTGTTCCAGGTGTTCTCGTGAATGAGCTAAAGGTTTTGGAGTCCCGAGAACTGGTGAAATGTCCGGAAATTTCCGAAAAATCTGTCGCGCCCGTAACTGCTGGTGTAGCCTGCGCCACAGTGCGGGTACGGTAGTAGCATAGTTTGTCTTTCTGTGGTACGATTCGACATATAACCGACTGAATTGCACGGAGATACGCTTGGCATACAAGCAGCTAAAAAAATATTCATTAAAAAGTAACTCTGGATATTCCAAAGTTAATTTTGAAACGATCACCCAATTTTTTCAACAAGGAAAAACCTTGCCCGGGCAAAAAAAATCATGCCGCATGACCCTGGCGCGCACTACGAAGGTGTACGATCTTGATTCTAGCTACCGCCGATTCAAACTCTGCTGCTACCGCACCCGCAGTGTGGCGCAAGTTACAATAGAATTTACGGGCGCGGCAGGTTTTCTGGCATTTCGGAAGCACACTAACCGAACCAAGTAGATGGACGAGATTCAGAATCGCTCATGCAGAAACGACAACAAACCGTGAGAATGCAACAGTGATTTGCCAATCCATTAGGGACAAACACTATGCAGTCAGCATGCCAAGCTGTGATAGATGTAACGGTCTCCGTTTCGTTGCTCCTCAATCATCTCATCTACGGCAATCAGTCTTGCGTTGTCCGTCGGCTACCATACTATCCGTCGTTCACCAAATGATAATGGCACAGACAGTGCACAACTCATCTAGACACCACTCAAGTTCTCTTCAAAGGCAGGTTCATGTTTCTTAGAGCTTCCTTCACGGCGTCCACTAAAGCCGAAGTGAGATTATCTGGCGCCAGTTGGATACTGTAAGGTCCCCACAGCAGTGTGCCATTGTAGGCTCTCCAGCCAGCCTTCTGTCGAAAGTGGCGATAATAGCCCTCTGTTTTTCGCACGTTGTAGTAGCCAGTGCAGTTGCCCGTTTTGGCGATGTAGTGGTGAACGAACATCGCCTCAAACGCAAGGCATTTGTTTGCTCCTATGTATGTATACCAGGAAGCAGGGGGGGGGGGGGGGGTGGGGTCGAAGCTCAGCAGAAGGCCAACAAGCTTGGAGTAACAAGCTAAGCTGTGTGTAACAAGCCTCTTTTAAAAAGCGGAGAGTTTTTGTGCTTTACATTTTTTCGCCCAGCTTCAGCCGATGCTTGGCAGACTATACCCGACACAACCATGTAAGAAACTTTGAAATCTAAGCTGTTTGAAATTGTCGAAATTTGAGGATTTTAACAAAACCTCCAAAATATCCAAAATTTTGTTAATTATAATATCTGAAACTAGGTGCTAATACTTGGCTGGCAGACTATGCTTGATACATGCAAACACGGGCAGCCAACTCGACTTGACTTCAATTTTGCATGCGCAACACAAGCAGCCAACTCGACTTGTGTGCGCAACACGAGCAACCAAGTTGACTTGGCTTCAATTTTGCATGCGCAACACGAGCAGCCAAGTTGACTTGGCTTCAATTTTGCGTGTGCAACATGAGCAACCAAGTCGACTTGGCTTCAATTTTGCGTGCGCAACACCAGCAGCCAACTCGACTTAGCTTCAATTTTGCATGCACAACACGAGCAGCCAACTCGACTTGGCTTCAATTTTGCATGTGCAACACGAGCAGCCAACTCGACTTGGCTTCAATTTTGCATGCGCAACACGTGCAGCCAACTCGACTTGGCTTCAATTTTGCATGCGCAACATGAGCACCAACTCGACTTGGCTTCAATTTTGCATGTGCAAAACGAGCAGCCAACTCGACTTGGCTTCAATTATGCATGTGCAACACGAGCAGCCAACTCGACTTGGCTTCAATTTTGCATGTGCAACATGAGCAGCCAACTCGACTTGGCTTCAATTTTGCATGCGCAACACGAGCAGTCAACTCGACTTGGCTTCAATTTTGCATGTGCAACACGAGCAGCCAACTCGACTTGGCTTCAATTTTGCATGCGCAACACGAGTAGCCAACTCGACTTGGCTTCAATTTTGCATGCGCAACACGAGCAGCCAACTTGACTTGGCTTCAATTTTGCATGCGCAACACGAGCAGCCAACTCGACTTGGCTTCAATTTTGCATGCGCAACACGAGCAGCCAACTCGACTTGGCTTCAATTTTGCATGCGCAACACGAGCAGCCAACTCGACTTGGCTTCACTGTCTTAGATAGGCAAAAGCGACCATTGATAACTTGGCTGACTATTTCCCTGCCTCTAGCTCCACTGCTGTGTGGAATTAACTTGGCTGCTTTGGCATAGACATTCTTTGTGCCAGAAGCAGCCAAGTTCTGTGAAGAAACGAAATTTGGAAATTTTCGACTTGGCTGGTTTTGGCTCCCACCCCGCTCAGGTTTTCCATTTGCCGGATTATAGAAAAAAAAACCCCTGTATAGGTATACTCGATGCCCTGGGACGCGGCAAAAAAACTGCAATCAAGTTCATATCGGCTTGATTTTGGGTGAGTCTTAATGCGGTAGATGCCGGCACCTGAATTCTGTCCGGCTTGATGATGGCCTTGGGCAAGTGGGTGTCGGGAGCGGGGCTGCTGCCGACGGTCACAGAGGTCAGTGGCAGGTGGTCTACCACCTCGTCCAAGGCCACCTCAGCCATGGGCGGGTCCCAGGCGTCTCGGACGAAGAGCCTGGGCAGGAAGTTGATGGAGCAAAAGTTCAGCCGGTCGTCCACCTCGCGAATGAAGGGCAGCAGGCGCTGGCCGCTGATCGGGTGGATCAGCTCGTCGAGGTCGATCAGGGCGACGTATCTGCAGTGCGTTGCTTTCACGCTGTTCACTCACAATCGGAAGACCATTAGAGCGACGCGGCATCGTGCCACGTTTGTCAAATACGTCTGGTCGAGAATACGGTCATCCTACCGTAGAAATGACCCTACTCCTTAGGTACCGTACGCTTCTCACAGCGGCAACCACTTTTGCATAGATGATGGAGTAATCTACCAAAGTGCACTCGGTGTGCGTACAGTAATGATGGCCTGCGCATTGGGGAGTACACAGCACTGCACCGAAGTTGCACTCACATCGTAGGTACATACCTGTGGCGGTACGCCGTCCTGAGGACGCACTCGTTGACCATCGCTTCCTGGCACAGCGTGGACTGGAGATTTCTGAAGCCGCTGCAGACCGGTGGACCCGGCCAAGGCACCAGCTCCGCCACGCCCCTGTCGACGTAGTGCCTGACGATTGGCTCCAGCTCCTGCACGTCGCCCGTGTACCAGTAGATGTAGACTCGGCTAGCCCCTTGCAGCAGGTAGAACTCCATGAACTGCACCAGCGACAGCCACTTGCGGTCCTGCCCAAACAGGGGGCAGAGGCAGACGGCCAACTCGTTAGGAATGCTCTCTGGAGCCAGCCGCGGCAGTCGTCTGACGGGCATCAGGGGCATTCGCAGTTGGCCCATCTGTTTCAGAGTAGCGTTCTCGGGCAATACTTGTATGAAATCAGGGATTGTGGTGGAGTTGTCCACTGGACAGTAGAGAAGACGCAGGTTGGCGTAGCTGCCTTCGAAAAGTCGGCCCGGCACGCGAGGCTGAACGACGATTACTTTTGAGCATCTTCTTGCCCCTCCCCCGCCCCCCCCCCCCACTTCCGCCCCACCCCATTCCCAAATCCTGTTTCCACCGCAGCGTTCTCGCAGCGTGCAAATGTCATTCACCTACATAGGGTCAGATGCGAGGTGATTATTTCACTTGACGACTTGGTACATCTTAAAGCACGCGTGCTGCACAATGCATGCAAAACTTTAACTGGGTGTTTACCTGGACGGGTCGGTAGTATCTGTCGTAGAAGAGGCAGCTGTAGTTCCTGACCCAGTTCTGCACAAATAATGCCATTGTCGCGTTGAATCGATGGTCGTAGACCACCGTCTTCACGTGCCAGTTGGTGCTCGGATAGGCCAGCAGGTGCGGCTCTCTACTGGGCACTTCCATGAGAAACGTCAAGTTTCGCGTCGCCTTCTCCGCTCCTTCTTTCCACAACGACATCAAGTAATCTCGGTTGAAGTTCAGCTCCACAGAATCTTCCATGCGTATAACCGATATACATAGGCGAGGTGAGTCCATTAACGTTTTGTATTGACACCATATGTACGTGTAACCGAGGGGGGGGGGGGGGGGGGGGGGGGGGGAGGGGCCTGGGAGGTAAGCCCCCCCCCCCCTAGCCGCAAGGTGTACCCCCCATAATCCCCCAGGTACAGCCCTCCCGCCTTCCCCAAAAGACTCCTTCCCCTTTCCTAGAATTTCAAAAATTTTTGCCGGCGGCGGTATATGTTGGACGTTTTTGACCAAAAACAACCGATTTTTGGTACTTTTTGGCCTATTTTTTTCGGAATTTTAACACTGTTTGGCATTGGCAAAATTATCTGCCTGCGGCTGCTATACACACCAAACCGCCATCTTCTCCAGCCTCCCCCCAAACATGTTGGCGCTTACACGCATGTCCATGTCTACAGTGTCCATGGTGGCGGCCGCTTCTCCTCTCTCACTCGGTTCTTGGCTAGTCTGCTGATTGTTAGCTGTTTCCTCTCTGGTCCCTCCACCCTTCCAGTGAATTCTGAACACCAGAGGTTCTTTACTGGGTTATTCCGTAACTAAGCCCACCCAAAATTAAGCCAACCTGGGCTTATTTAAGGGGTTTCTTTATGAAATTAAGCCCACGGGCTTAATTTCGTGGCATACATTATCATTACAGAACTCTGTCTTTTGGAGACACAGGCGTCCATCAGCATCAGCACTGCTGTGATGCTTATTGGAAAGCATTTCTAGGAGAAAATAGTGTAATCTTAGTTAATTTTCTTTTCGATGCATCAAAAATATGCAATTTCCACTCCAAGAATTGTAGTTGAGAACGTGTTTGGACAAGAAAACCGAGTATGGGCATTCGGAAGTATGTACTTTGGCGACCTTCCAATGAGCTCCGGCAGGCTGAGAAGAACGGTCGCTGCAAATACTGCAGCCACAAATCCCGCCGCCGCCCGCTTCGCGCTCCTTCTTCGGAATGCCATGCAGCGGCCGATTTGGTCTGTAATCAGCCGTTTAGTCTAGGCGCGCTGGGCATTTGAAGTGAAACAATCGCAAAAATGCAAAATATGATAAATTTTTAGACAATTGGCAATTGGCATTACCTGTGTGTTCCCATGCAAATTACCAAACGCCGACCACTTAAACTGTAGCCCGAAATTTTGCGATTGCACTCAAATTCTGTGTCGAAACAAAGAGACCATTGTATAGAAGTGTAGCAGCGGCAGTATGCGCTCATGCGAAGCATTTGGAGTTCAGCTGCGCAAACCTGCGGTAAACCAAACAAGCACAATACTACGGCGCCAAGCCTGACCATCGATGACAAAGAACTATGGCGCAAGCTTTGCGTTTGACGCTTACCATGTGCTCGTCGTTGGCCATCATGTGCGTGCTAGAGACGAGACTACTTCATTGGGGTGAAGCACAGCTAGGCACTATGTTGCAGGCCATGGCCGTCTTCAGGCCATGGCCGTCTAGACGGCTTCTGCCTGGTCGATCAGGCCGTGGCCGTCTTCTGCTCGAAAAGACGGCCATGGCCTGATCGGCCAGGCCAAAGCCGTCTAGACGGCAATGGCCTGAAGACGGCTATGGCCTGTGACAGATACACTACACACAGACTTCATTTTCTCAAACGCTTCTGTGTGTTGTGAGCAAAGCCACTCTCTGCCATTTGACCAATGAGATATTCCGCCGTGCGACCGTGGGCATGTTTGTGGCCTCAATGATACCGGAAGTTAAAATTTCCTGCCCTCGCGTCGTCGCGTCGTCGTCGTCGTCGTCGTCGTCGTCGTCGTCGTCGTCGTCGTCGTCGTCGTCGTCGTCGTCGTCGTCGTCGTCGTCGTCGTCGTCGTCGTCGTCGTCGTCGTCGTCGTCGTCGTCGTCGTCGTCGTCGTCGTCGTCGTCGTCGTCGTCGTCGTCGTCGTCGTTGTCGTACTGTCTCGGAGCGTGCCATCCACCTGCGCGAAACAGTTGCACTTCTCGTTGCTTATTGAACTATGGATACATGAAAGTTGGCGACCCGTTTCCAACATAGAACCGAGATACTCGGCTAGACTCTTGTCCGCGAAGTGCTTCATGCCGCCTTTGCAATAGGCTCCCGTTCCCGACACCTATTCAAATATTCACACCTCCAACGTTGACTGCGTGCTATAATTCAGCGAGCAAAGTCTGGCGTCTGCGCAAGGTCCAGCTGTGGATGTCTGGGTAAGCCTCCCCCCCCCAGCCGCAAGTGGGACTCCCTAGATTACAACACGAGACGGGACGTGGTCACGTGACAGTCCAGGACTTGTGGTGCCAATTGGCGCTCCGCGACTGGATTACGGTACTGTGCACGGTGTCGGCTTGTCCAAAAGAAAAACTCTGAACTTGAACTTGAACTGTCAGTTTGTCAATTCAGCACATGTACATACGCACGTTCCGCCCCCTTCGCTTTCGTAATCATGCGCAGTGCTATCGAGAAGGCTGGGTGCCGCTGTATAGCTATTGTTCGTCACCAGAATCCATGCAAGAAGAATGCGCATGATGTTTAATCAACTGGGGTAAAAGCCAGCGCACCTTTAAAAGCTTTCATGTGTTGAAGGCTTTGTTTCGACAGGGCGATTGTCAATACCGAGCTGCTGCTTTTGGAGACACAGTGGAAACTGAAGAAACGCATCCTATAACCCTGAGCACATAGTCGTCGCAACTCTGTTCTCAACTCTATTGTACAATATTTGAACAAACAATTTGGCGCACTGTAAACCAACACTCTAATTCATCACAGACGCGATTGTAGACTTCCCGTCCATTTCAACGTTGCGATTAAGAGAAACTTGAAAATGAATACAAGCATTTCAGGGTTCTGTCATTTCATAGGCGGAGTGACGTTACAGAAGGACGCCCATTTGCAGGCTCGCTACAGTTTCTGAGGGTGTCGGTGCGCTTCCCGCGAGACGATCTGTACTTGCGTCGGGTGTCCCATTTATCTATCCCTAGTTTTGATCGCTAATAACTTCCTTGTTTTCTGACGAATTTCGCTGAAATTTGCACACGACTTGTCTCTAAATTTTTCCAAATTCAATTGCACCAATCACAAGTTGCGGAGCTCGACGTGATCTCCGTCATTTTCCATTGTTTTCGTACTTGGCCTCCTCGGCGTCTTCCGAGACGGACACTTTTTGTCATTATTTGAATATTATTATCGCAGGTTCAAATAATGGCTTATTGCCAACAGAAGGATGGTATCGAACTAAGCACTCTGCGGACTACCTTGCCACAGGTAATCGGTCAATGCTTGTCGTACATAGATCACCCAAGCGAGCCAGCGACAAACTACGAAATTGACGTGCATTACGTTTCGCCTTGTCGTTTAGGCGTGCCTAGAGTATGCAAGCTGAAATTTGGAGACAAAAAACTGTTTCCATGTGTCTCTGTCGTGTCCAAATTTCAGCGAAATTCGTGGAAAACGCGGAAGTTATTAGCGATCAAAACTATGGATAGATAAATGGGACACCCGGTACAACCGTGAGTTGTGATGGACCGCTTGGATTTGACCTGACAGACCACCGAATACAATCTAAAGTACCTATTCGAATGCTCAGCACTTGATTCCATGACGCTCCCGTATAATGCAACATAATCAATTGAATAATATTATAAATATTTTGGACAGATAGGCATAAATAATGTACTGTCAAAGTCAATGGACACACTGTCTGGCCATGTATCAGGTGTGTACACGACCAGCAATGTACCACGACAGGAAACACTCGTTTAAGAAGGCAAAACTGCGCAAATTAAGTCGACCGACCTCAACCACCTTACAAGGTGCATTCACTTAAGTGTACGCGCATGGATCACAGTCTCGTTTTGGCACTGCATCACAGCCACGAGACAGAAGTCAGCTTCTGTGGCTAACAATAGCTATGGTGAATCCCTCGAGGAGCCGTAAATGTTGCATCCACTTGCCGCCCGGGGGGGGGGGGTGGGCTCGGCTGGGTGCTAAGCAGCTGTTGTTATACCATAAACGTAATATGCTTGTCTTATAATATCGCTTGTCTGCGTGCCAGCGCAACGTTCTTGGATTTCTACACCTTTCTGGACTGTCTACAATGTACACTTACCAGTGTTTTAAGAGCCACTCTTCTAAGCTATAAGGGCTAAGAGCTACAGTTTCACGTGTAAGCGGCTACCTACATACCGCAAATACTCTGATAAGCCCCCCCCCCCATCCTTCATAAGCGCATGTTTGATAAGCGAAAACACCCGCATGCAATTTTTAGACGGTCATTAACACGATTCGGCATATGAATTCTTCCTATTCTTGAGCCATTTGCAGTCGGACAGTTTATACTACCCTTGCTATGGTATGCTATTTGAACGATTAGTAGCGTGTATCATTTGCGCTTCTTTCTAACGCGTGCGTGCGTACCAGTAGTCGCGATGCTATGTTGCAACGCGCTCGCGGCGCCCGAAACGACTCATAGTAACTACTGGCCTAAGCGGCGACCGTACGAAGCCATCCAGTTTGTCACATCGAGGCTGGACAAACGTCGGCTATTTCACCGTACCCTTCGCGCCAAAGGCTCTAGTGGTAGGCTATATAGTAGCCGAGACGTTGTAGAAAACTGCACAATCGGCAGCGTCAGTGTTGAAACAGGTGCCGTCTGACCGCCACTCTGCCGACGAGCGCCGCGCTCGCTTCCCTCTCTTTGGAGACTAGTGGTGGCAATTTTCCAAAAGTAAAACTAAGTAGCTGAGTAAGTATTTAGCTTATCAGAAACGTACTTGCCTAAAGTTGGTTCAAAATTAATGCGAACTGCAGGTTTTTCGGCCCGCTCCGCTACCTATTTCAAGGAAGGCACTACGAAGTTTGATATTGATAATAAGAACGTATTGATCCAAAATGGGCTTCAATGTCAAGAAACCTTCTTACAAAGTTTCTTACTTAGCTTTTTAAAACTAAGTGAAACTACCTATGTAAGAAAGAATAAAATATTAGTACTCAGTACTTCGCAAGACTATTGCAGGTATGTACAGGGCTGAAAAGCTAAGGATGAGTACGAGTAAGTATGCTCAGTTTTCCAATAACTACACAAAGCAAGTAAGAAACACTTGCTTTGTTTTGAGCTGCCACCACTATTGGAGACTGACGCATCGAAACGGCCGTCGTCGTTCGTCGGCTCACTTTGCCGCTGCAGTTTTCGCTTCTCTCTCGAAACGAGAGGTTTAGAGCTTCTAAAAAGCTTGCCTGCGAAAGGTTGGAACTTCTGACCAACGAAGGGTGCTAGCGAAGGCTACTAGTGCGAAGCGCTGCGGAGAAATAGGTTACTGTATCTCTCACTTTCGTCGTCGTCTTCGCGCTACTTCTGTTTGGAAAACGCCTCCAAGTTAACCTGACGATCTAACCGGGGTCGTATACTCGAACTAATTCTTAAAGGTTTTGGAAAGATTAGGTCGGCCTGACCGATCCTACGGCTAAAAAAACTTGAAAATTAGATTGGTCAAAAGCACCCCGGTTAGATCGTGGATCGGGTAGAGCGGTGGAGCGCGCGCAGAAATTCGACACCCAAGTGCTGCCTGTGTCGCAATTGGGCGGTAAAGGAAGTTAATCTCGCCATGATTAGAAATGACGCTTTGTCGATTTGTGTCGGTCGCAACATTAGTTTCGTTTACCGCAAACCATTCTGCGACCAAATTGTTATATCGACCGCCCGTTGTGAAAGCACCAATCGGCCAAACGAACCTCATTGTTCAATGGATTTGAGAAAACCTTCTGCGCAGGATGATGCATCTACATTACTATGCCAGCTAGGTGTTTTGTCCGTCCGTCCGTCCGTCCGTCCGTCTGAGTACGCTTGCCTTCCTAGCACTTCGCCACGCGACGCTTCAGCATGCGCTTGCCTCGCTAGCACTTCGCCACGCCAAGCTTCAGCACGCACGCGCTAGGAAGCCAGCAGGACGCCAGCGGCGTCCCGCAGAGAAGCTCGCTCGCTTCGATCGATCGACCGCAGAAAATCAATCCCTGCACGGCCAGCGTCGCCTGTTGCTGCCTGCCTTCAACGCAGGCTTTGCCTGAACAGTACGGCAATGCACGGTAGCAGAGCCTTGCAAAAGCGAACAGTGCGGCAGTGCGCAGTACAGCAGAGAACCTTGCAATGTGCAATTCAACAGAGCCGAACAGTACGACAATGCTCGCGCAGGCAATTCAAGCCGCTTCAGCGACTATTTCGCTTGCAACAGGACAGATCTTGCAACTGGACAATCGGCCCGCTCTCTAGCATTTGTTTTGCGCGCCGCTTTGTACGGCGCGTTCGTGAGGCAGTCAGCGCCATCAGCTTGCAACAGGACAGACTTTCTGCAACAGGACGCTGCAACAGTACAGACGTTGCAACAGGATCGTCGCGCGAGGCGACCAGCGCCGGTGGCTCGCAACGGGACAAACCTTTGCAACAGGACAGATTTTGCAACAGGACAAATCTTGCAACAGGGCAGATCTTGCAACCGGAAAATCTGTCCGCTTTCTATCATTTTTTTGCGCTGCGCTTTGTACGGCGCGTTCGCGAGGCAGTCAACGCTGTTGGCTTGCAACAGGACAGACTTTCTGCAACAGGACAAATGTTGCAACAGTACAGACGTTGCAACAGGATGCTCGCGCGAGGCGACCAGCGCCATTGGCTCGCAACAGGACAGACCTTCTGCAACAGGACAGATTTTGCAACAGGACACATCTTGCAATAGCACAGACCTTGCATCAGGACAGATTTTGCAACAGGACAGATTTTGCAACAGTACAAATCTTGCAACAGGACAAATCTTGCAGCAGGACAAATCTTGCAGCAGGACAGATCTTGCAACAGGACAAATCTTGCAACAGGGCATATTTTGCAACAGGACAAATCTTGCAACAGGGCAAATCTTGCAACAGGACAGATTTTGCAACAGGACAGATTTTGCAACAGGACAGACCTTGCAACAGGACAGATTTTGCAACAGGACAAATCTTGCAACAGGACAGATCTTGCAACAGGACAAATCTTGCAACAGGACAAATCTTGCAACAGGACAGGCCTTGCAACAGGACAGGCCTTGCAACAGGACAAACCCTGGAATAGGACAGACCCTTCAACAGGGCAAATCTTGCAACAGGTCAGACCTTGACAATGAACAGGGCGGACGTTGCGGCGCGCGTGCGAGGCGACCAGCGCCGTTGGCTCACAACGGGACAGACCTTGCAACGGACAGACCTTGAACAGGACAGATCATGCAACAGGGCATTACGGCCATTGACGACTACATTCCATGATATTCAGATCTCAGGAATTCTTCTGCAACGGGAAGGAACGGCTAGTTCATCAGTATTTGTGGATGGCGTGCACTGCGCAATAAACTTTGCGACGACGCAACAAAGTTCATTGCGCAGTGCACGCCATTAACAAATACTGATGAACTCATTGTTCAATGTTTTGTCGTTGTTGACAAGGTTAGAAAATTGAAGCTGCTCAATGGCGCGAGCGTTATCGACAGTGCGCGCGCACACAATCCGTTCTCTCGGTCTACTTAGGTAACTATGTCGCCAGCGCCTCATTCACATAC
>JASAMZ010004241.1:0-20700 GCA_030248115.1 Linhomoeus sp. GSCO2_2 | reverse complement strand
GGAGGAATGAATACTGGTCGCAGTGGGTCAAGTAAATCAAACTGCGTAAGCTCACCGAGACAATAGGTGTGGAGCCGAAATTTGTCTGCTTGACTGACTTGTATCTACATATGACGATACAGGTTGCCTTCGTTTTCGCGCCGCTGCTGGTCGCTTCTGTCTTTCGAAACCTTCGCCTTCTCGAGGGCCTGTTCCAGACTTAACTCTCGTATTCGACTGCGTTCTAGTGCGTCCTTCGTGTTCGTCAGCTGATGGCGCAGTCGGTTCAACTCTTCTCGGCTGTGCGCGTGGTGGGCCGCCAGGTGGCGCTGCAGCAGCTTCTCTCGCTCGGCCGAATCTTGTCCCAACTCGTCAACAGCTCGTTCGAAGTGACGCAGCCGATGGAGCATCTCGCTGGAGAACTGCCGCTAGTCGGCTTCGCCGGCGTCAGACGGTGCAGCCACGGCTCCGCGTCGGCCCAGAAAGCGCGCCACCGGCGGCACTCACTCGCCCATGCCTCTCGCTGCGACCGCTCTTTCTCGAGTTGAAGACGCAGTCGGCTGGTGGTGTCGCCTCGCAGCCCTTCGAAATCGGAGGCCGATGCTCGACGACGACGAGACGATCGCTTCTCGGCGCCAACATTCCTCGAGCTCTGCCCTCTGCCGTCGTCTGTCGAGGTAGTCCTCTCGGTCGAGCGCACTTTCACGGACGAGCTTCACTCGTCGACACCTTCGGACGCCCTCATAGTCCAATGCTTCCCCGTCTTCAGCTTATTGGTTACAACAGTGCGTGCAGTAAGCATGCAACACCTAACCACCTGTAAAGAACGCAGTCTATGCTTGGGCTATGCAATTCTGCTAATCTTGCTGCTTTTAGTAACTCACAGATCGCCGTCGAGAAGAATACGCTATTTCTGATCCACGTAATATACAGTAATAATATTATGTGCAGGGTATCCCAGTGTGAGTGTTTCAACTTTGCTGGTTACCTAACTGAGGAAGATTGTGTGGGCCCATCAACTTGAAATGTTGGCTGGTTGTACTTCTAAGACTTAACTTACGCTAGATGTCTGCCAAGTAAGAAATTTCACAATCATGCCGCGCGCAGACGACGGAGCTGCAAAGCCAAAGTCCAGATTTCAAGGGCGATCAACAATGAAAGTGATCTTATTTGCGCAGTGCCGAAGGAACAGTGAAGCGGTAACTGCATTTGAAGCTGAACAAAACAACATTTCAGACCATAAAAGAACTTTCGTTGTAACCCTACAACGCGCCAGATACAGCCCACCAAAGTAACTAGCATTGTGCCATGAAAATGTGGCTACAGCAGCAGTGTGGAAACAAGGCCCGAAAGCGCAATCAAGGTTGCCTTGGTGGGCTGTAAGTAACCGGAACGTTGTTAGGGCTACAACGGTCGCTTTTTTCGCCCGGCCTCAGCCGGGCGACACCCTAAGAGAGCTCGGCGTGCGTGCGTGCGTCCGTCCGTCTGTTACGCTCTCGGATCTCGGCGTTGGAACGTCGTAGAGAGGAGATTTTGGGCTCTACGGATAGGTCTCGACTCACTGATCATTCAGCTAAGAGGTTTGGAAATTCAAAAGTTTGAATTGCGCGCGCTACAGTAAGCCAAAGGTCAAAACGCAAAACGGCCCTAGCTCGCTCGTCTTACGTCGTAGAGCGGCAATCGACACGTCATGTGAAAGCTCTCGACGTGCTCTTTCATGCGACTGCGAAAGTTTTTTCGATTACGCAAACACGCACCGCGGAAAACGCCATTTTTGGCATTTTGACGCTAAAATCGCTCTAACGCGCTCAACTTGCGTCGTAGAGAGACGATCTCGAGCTTTTTGGATAGCTCTCGACACACTGATAATTTGTTCTCCCATTGGTCGAAACTCAAAAATGTGAATTTCGCGAGTTACAGTAACCCAAAGGTGCAAAACAGACAACAGATCTAACTCGCTCGTATTACGTCGTAGAGAAACAATCGCCACGTCAGGTGAAAGCTCTCGACGTGCTCTTCTATGTGGCAGCAAAATCTTTTCAATTACGCAAACACGCACAAGGGAAGGCGCCATTCTCGTGATTTTGCCACTAAAATCGTTCAAACTCGCTCGCCGTGCGTCATAGAGATACGATCTCAAGGCCATCGGAGAGGCCTCGACACCCTTATTATTTGTCTTCCCATCGATCGAAACTCAAAATTTAGAATTTCGCGAGTTACAGTAACCCGAATGTCAAAACACGCAAAACGGCCCTAACTCACCCGTCTTACGTCGTAGAACTACAATCGACACGTCATATAAAAGCTCTCGACGTGCCTTTTCATGCGATAGCAAAATGTTTTTAAATTACTAAAATGCGCACCGTGGAAGTCGATTCGTGACGTGTTTCATTCATTCACTCACTACATTACACGGCTCTGAAAATTTCTGTCACTTTTTAATACGGAGCTAAAAAGCGAGTATTTTCTCGCTCAAAAATAATGAATCCCGGGCGAATTCAATATTGCTTCGCAATACACCCTTGCGAAGAGAGAGAGAGCTCGTGAAGCGGAGCACAACGAAGGCGGAGCTCGTGAGGCGGGGCGATAAGAGTGGTAAATCCTCACACTTTCCGCGAAAAGATCAAAACTCAATACAATGTCAGTCAGAAGACAATAGTCGAGTTTTTATGAACGAAGCTTGTTTATCGTCTTTTTTTTTTTTTTTTTTTTTTTTTTTTTTTTCCTTATCGATCGCTGCGCCGAAGGCGTGGCTGGACCAGTGGTCGCGACCCTTGGCTTTCCTACAGTTGAAGGTGTCTGAAAGAAACAACTGCAAGCTTCGAAAAGGTTGTTATTGCTTCGGTCCGTCTCTATCTTATCCTTCGCCTCACCCACGACACCAAGTCGTTTGTAGAGTTCAGGGTTGCTGTGCCTGAGTCTGCTCAAAGCTCTAGCGACCGTTTCCAAGAAAGGTTTCATTCCCCATTGGCGGAAAGGACCCAAGTCGACCTCCGCCCAACTTGTATTCAGCCTGTCGCTGACTATTGTCGAACCATTGCAGGGAATGCCGAAGTGGTCTGCAATGGAGGTGGACAGTCGTACATACTCTCTGTTGTGGCCAATAAGTGACGTGCTACATATACCGGGTCTTTCGAAACTCCAGACCCCCCCCCCCCTCCACAGCACGCTGTGTAGAGGGTAGCGAAGTCATACTTGCACACATGGTAGCCTAATGTCTTCACAACTCGGATGCAAAAATTCAGCACTCTATCTCAACTCACGCGCAAATGCGGGCGGGAAACGCAAAATCGGTCGCGATTGCTCCTCCTCCTCCTGGAGGCCGTCGCCGTGGAGAAGAGGAGCGCCATCAGCAGAAGCATTATTGGCAACCCAACTTTGATTGTTCACTACGCAAGATTGGTGCAAGCTACGAAAGTCGTTCCTGCGTCCTTTGAAAGCTTACTGTTTTCTTAGTTTCTCAGAGTTATAGTGCTCAATTTTTGCATCCAAGTTGTGAAGACATTAGGCTACCATGTGTGCAAGTGTGACTTCGCTACCTTTTACACAGCGTGCTGTGGAGGGGGGGGGGGGAGGGTCTGAGTTTCGAAAGACCCGGTACATCAAAAGGCAACTGCTAACTGTTTGCTACGAGTGGTTACTGTAACCCGTACAACGATGATGTAGGTACCTAAAGTCTGTCCAAAAAAAACTGAGACTGGAGGTTTTTTGCGGATATCCGTGCACGAGTAGGATGTACCAGACCAACTTAGGTACCAATCGATAGGTCTCGACGAGCTCTATTGGGTCATGCGTATTTCGACTTAATCACGCAACACGCATGGAAACGGGACGCCACAGTAAAAAATCGACTTTTTTTCCTGACTACAGATTTTTTTCGTTCCACTTGCATATCGTAGAGCAATATGTCCTTACTTAACGCTGCAAGTATGAAAGTTCAGAAACCAGCCGTTCAAAAGTTATAGCGATTCTCCCGACCCCTATTTTTTCGATTTACTAACATTTTTCCGGAAGGCCCCAAAATTGGGGGGCCTTTTGCGATTTTTCGCGGCTCCTAAACCCGATGTAGCTGAAATTTTTAGGGTGTGTGGGGAACCCATGGAAGCAACTTTTGGCCAAGCGGCGCCCTCCTTGCCTGCTGGTACCGCCTGCGGCGCTCGTTTTTCGGCGAAAATCGACAAATTCTAAATTTGATTGAGATTGACTTGAGACTCTGCAGCTTTGGGAGCCTTGCTTAGATGCGTTGCGTAGACATTAAGTGGGCCCACATACCTGCCAAGTTTGGGCTCGCCACGCTTTAAGAACAAAAAATTACGAGGGAAAAACTTTGTGACATTTAGATCGCGTGATCAGTTTTTGGCGTCCCAATGTTTACAGGCCCATTGCTCGAGAACGGCAAGCGGCATTCAGTTGGCTTATGCACCGTTGGATTCGCCGTTTGATTCTCTATCGTGCTGCTGTACGTTTGGTCATTTGTAGGATTTCCCTGGAAAGCGCCTTGCGCTCCTGTGATTTGGGGCTACAGAAGTTACCGGCAACTTTGACATTACGCTGCAGTCAAACGTGACGTTGTTCGAAGATGGTGTAGTAGAATAAAGTATTTGTCTTTGTGCCCTCTGTCTCTCCACCAAATTTCAACTGAATCGGTTGCAAACTATTTTTGACGAAACAGCGAAATATTCTACACCAATTTGTAGAAATCAGTTTGCAACCGATTCAGTTGTAATTTGGTGGAGAGACAGAGGGCACAAAGACAAATACTTTATCTACTACACCATCTTCGAACAACGTCACGTTTGACTGCAGCGTAATGTCAAAGTTGCCGGTAACTTCTGTAGCCCCAAATCACAGGAGCGCAAGGCGCTTTCCAGGGAAATCCTACAAATGACCAAACGTACAACAGCACGATAGAGAATCAAACGGCGAATCCAACGGTGCATAAGCCAACTGAATGCCGCTTGCCGTTCTCGAGCAATGGGCCTGTAAACATTGGGACGCCAAAAACTGATCACGCGATCTAAATGTCACAAAGTTTTTCCTCGTAATTTTTTGTTCTTAAGGCGCGGCGAGCCCAAACTTGGCAGGTATGTGGGCCCACTTAATGTCTACGCAGCGCACCTAAGCAAGGCTCCCAAAGCTGCAGAGTCTCAAGTCAATCTCAATCAAATTTAAAATCTGTCGATTTTCGCCGAAAAACAAGCGCCGCAAGCGATTCCAGCAGGCAAGGAGGGCGCCGCTTGGCCAAAAGTTGCTTCCATGGGTTCTCCACACACCCTAAAAATTTCAGCTAGATCGGCCTTAGGAGCCGCGAAAAATCGCAAAAGGCCCCCCAATTTCGGGGCCTTCCAGAAAAATGTTAGTAAATCGAAAAAATAGGGGTCGGGAGAATCGCTATAACTTTTGAACGGCTGGTTTCTGAACTTTCATACTTGCAGCGTTAAGT
Organism: Linhomoeus sp. GSCO2_2; assembly: GCA_030248115.1. NCBI lineage: Eukaryota > Metazoa > Nematoda > Chromadorea > Monhysterida > Linhomoeidae > Linhomoeus > Linhomoeus sp. GSCO2_2. The sequence goes on along the minus strand of JASAMZ010004241.1, from coordinate 15,278 downwards.
AAGGACATATTGCTCTACAATATGCAAGTGGAACGAAAAAAATCTGTAGTCAGGAAAAAAAGTCGATTTTTTACTGTGGCGTCCCGTTTCCATGCGTGTTGCGTGGTTAACCCTTCGGTGGAGGGATTTTTTTCAAGGGATTTTTTCCAAGGGATTTCTGCTCCAATTTGCCCTATCAATAATTTTTTGATGGTTGTGAATTACCAACACATCGTGGCGTGCATTACTTCGCTGTTACGAACACTAAATCACTACTTTGGATACAAATTCTAGGTGCCCAACAACAACAGCTCAGTCCGTCGACACTGGATGGCATTACCAACACATCGTGATGCGCATTGCTTAACTGTTACAAACACTAAATCACCACTTTGGATACAAATTCTAGGTGCCCAACAACAACAGCTCAGTCCGTCGACACTGGATGGCATTACCAACACATCGTGATGCGCATTGCTTAACTGTTACAAACACTAAATCACCACTTTGGATACAAATTCTAGGTGCCCAACAACAACAGCTCAGTCCGTCGACACTGGATGGCATTACCAACACATCGTGATGCGCATTGCTTAACTGTTACAAACACTAAATCACCACTTTGGATACAAATTCTAGGTGCCCAACAACAACAGCTCAGTCCGTCGACACTGGATGGCATTACCAACACATCGTGATGCGCATTGCTTAACTGTTACAAACACTAAATCACCACTTTGGATACAAATTCTAGGTGCCCAACAACAACAGCTCAGTCCGTCGACACTGGATGGCATTACCAACACATCGTGATGCGCATTGCTTAACTGTTACAAACACTAAATCACCACTTTGGATACAAATTCTAGGTGCCCAACAACAACAGCTCAGTCCGTCGACACTGGATGGCATTACCAACACATCGTGATGCGCATTGCTTAACTGTTACAAACACTAAATCACCACTTTGGATACAAATTCTAGGTGCCCAACAACAACAGCTCAGTCCGTCGACACTGGATGGCATTACCAACACATCGTGATGCGCATTGCTTAACTGTTACAAACACTAAATCACCACTTTGGATACAAATTCTAGGTGCCCAACAACAACAGCTCAGTCCGTCGACACTGGATGGCATTACCAACACATCGTGATGCGCATTGCTTAACTGTTACAAACACTAAATCACCACTTTGGATACAAATTCTAGGTGCCCAACAACAACAGCTCAGTCCGTCGACACTGGATGGCATTACCAACACATCGTGATGCGCATTGCTTAACTGTTACAAACACTAAATCACCACTTTGGATACAAATTCTAGGTCACCCAACAATGACAGCGCAGTCTGTCAACACTGGATGGCATTACCAACACATCGTGACATTCATTGCTTTGCTGTTATGAACACTAGATTGCCACTCTGGATACAAATTCTAGGTCACCCAACAATAACAGCGCAGTCCATCAACACTGGATGGCATTACCAACACATCATGGCGTGCATTGCTTCGCTGTTACGAATACTAAATCACTACTTTGGATACAAATTCTAGGTGCCCAACAACAACAGCTCAGTCCGACGACACTGGATGGTATTACCAACACATTGTGACGTGCATTGCTTCACTGTTACGAACACTAAATTACTACTTTAGACACAAATGCTAGGTTGCCTAACAACGAGAAAAGCAAAAGGACATACAGCTTGCTTGCACTGCTTGCAAAACGCACCTGTGTTATGGCAGGTGCTGGGAGATGTATCACTATGAAGATAATCTCAAAGTCTGCAACAGTGGCTAGAATGTGCCTTAGTTAGAGTTCCTTATTAGGCACTGTAAGCGTCAATGTTTGTCTGAAATTTGTGTGTAACTTTTCGACGTTTGATAAAAGACCCAATGTTTGGAGTTTCATCCAAAACCACCCAACAGCAGATGCAAAGCACGCACGGCACTGGTACAATGCAAGATCAGTGTGTGTCCCACCAAGGGATTTTTTTGTCATTTTCTGACGAATCATCATGTTGGAACTGGGCCTGAAATTGAGGGGGAAAAAGTTACGTAACTGACGCACGGTGTGCGTAATCCCTCCACCGAAGGGTTAAGTCGAAATACGCATGGCCCAATAGAGCTCGTCGAGACCTATCGATTGGTACCTAAGTTGGTCTGGTACATCCTACTCGTGCACGGATATCCGCAAAAAACCTCCAGTCTCAGTTTTTTTTGGACAGACTTTAGGCATGTAGTGTTCCGCTGTATGTTAGATACAGGTAAGCCTTGTTGGGCCATTCGCGGAACACGAGTACCGCTGCAGTGTTTATGGCAGTGGTCTTTCCTTACTCACTCAAAAGCAAGCCGCCTCCACGACTGTCGGCATTCACCGAAGTCAGACGCTGCTTGCTCGCAATTTCCAGCTGCTCTATCGAAATCTCCTCGAGACACTCCATCCCGCGACAGACGTTCAAATGGCCGTCGTGCGCTGAGAACCCTTTGGTCGGCGTGTTGAGCCACTGAAGCCAGTGGAGCAGGCCCTTCAGCAGCAGGACCACAATGACGACTCCAACTACGGTGGCGATCGCCCTCCTCACCACAACCACTGGCGGACTAGCCGGCCTTGGATGTGTATCGACTAGGCAACTGAATTTATGATTGAGTCACTTTTCGGACCACCTATGTAGTATGTATCACGGCAACGCCAAACAAACAAGGTTGAAAGAGAACGACGACTGACTGCCAAATTTACCGCCGGTCGCACGTCGACTCGTCTTGTTTCCCTGCGTTGACTGAGTCGTAGTGCATAGCTGGAGAAATTCGCCGTCGTTGTCACTTTCAGTGGATTTTAATCACCCGTACATCCATTCTTTAGGATAGGCCGTCGTTTCTTGTGGAGCACAAGTTTGTGAGTTGTGGGAACAGTCACAGTGAGATCGAGTCGACTACAACAATCGCATCACAAAGGGCGCGCGCACTGCAATTTTCCGTGTTGTGTGTGTGTGGGTCCACATCGAGGCGCATGCACGCACGTACGCAGCTGTTACACAAGTCCGCCGACAAATGTCGTTCTGGGTGTGAATCAGCAGCGAAGGAGATAAACTGTTTCCGACGTGTGACGAGGTGGGGGGGGGGGGGGGGTGTAAATTGTAACAGTCACGGTATTTCACAACGCAACCTTCCCGTTGACGCCTTGGCACGTTCCGCTGGTCTCTTTGCTGCTCGTCGTGCGGGGCAAAACCTAAATTTGTCCACTCCTTGTTTGCTTAGCCCTAGTCTTCTCTGCAAACTGACATCCATTATAGCGGGCCGTCTACACTTCCATTAGAAAACACTTATCACACGACTTGTTCAAGTTGAGAGCTACTATACATAGTATATCAATACAGTGTCACCGGACCAAAAGTGCCGTACTACGCAACGATGAGCCCGCTGAACTGCTCAAATGCCTCCAGAGCGGTCGAAATTTCGGTTGCGACGGGTGTCGCGCTGCTGGCAACTCAAGTGCCGGCGTTTCTTCTGAACAGTCTGGTGATCGCCGTCACATTCTGGGATGGGTTTTGGGCTGGCGAAGCTGGGCGATTCGGCCGATGCGACTACCGATTTCTGGTGGCGACAATGGCGGCGGCCGACCTCAGTTGCAGCGTCGTTGGCGCCTCCATTGGGGCACATATCATTCTGCCTGGCTACCATTTGAGACGCCATGTGGGCAGTCTGCTGTCGGTCGGATGGCTGACCAGCCCTCTGCTGATGTCCCTGGCGCCGCTGCCGCTGACCCTCAGTCGCTTTACCGCCGTCGTCTTCGGTGGGCCGTCGTGGCCCAGATGGAAACTGGTCCTCTGTTGCGTCGCGACGCTACTGACGCCCTTCGCCTGCGCCTGCTGGCTGAGAGGGTACGCCTCGCTCGAAGTGACAATCGAATGCGCCGGCTACATCACGGTGACCGACTTCAAGCGGCCGGATCTGCTGCCTTTGACGCCGTTGGCCGTTCAGTTGTCGGTGCTCGTCCCTCTGCCGCCGCTGCTGGTCGCCGCCTCGCTCCAGGCCATCTTGCTCCTGAAGCTGGGAAGGCACCTGGGCAGATTGAACGGCGGCGGCGTTGCCGCGACGTCCTTCTCCAGACAACTGCGGAGAACGCGCTTGGTAGTGATGGCCTGTGGACTGCAGACGATCGCTCCTCTACTCTGCCTGATGCCTGCCTTGATCCCCTACGCAATGGCCATCCTGTGGGGGGTCATCGCCTCGCCTGAGATACTGGCCGCCCTCACCGTTCTCCTCTTTCTCAACGCCCTCCTCGACCCTCTCGTCACCTTCTGCGTCGTCAGACCCTATGGAAGAGCGCTGTGGCGCATCCTCAACGGCTGTGAATAGTAGGGGTACGTGCATCGGTCATCCCGACAGTTATGTAGTTTGCGACATTCATGTAACGACCTCCAAGTGTAGTGACATTCATGTGAAGGTGATGCCGACGAACTACGACAAACGGGGTCGCTTTTTGGAAGCTAAGCGGCATTAGTATAAATGCTGTGGTGAATGCTTCACTTTGTATGCATATGTACTATTGGAATCCCCAGAATGCTCAATACTTACATGCCTTCACTGTGGACTACCGAGCATTATACGAATCCGTACGGGTTGAAATGCCATTCGTTTCCCAGCTGCTCCAGGATCTCCTTGGCTCTGGCCGACTCATCGTCCACAGTGGTCACAGTGTTGCCCCTGAAGGGAGGGAAGGATCCCTTTCTGCAACAGCTGACGGCCAGCACGGTCAATGGCTTATCCTCAATCCAGCTGGCTGTTCGCACATTGGCGCCGACCATCAGGCCGCAGATGAGCTTCAGACGAGGCAATTTCTCTGACCACTGAGAGAGCTCGAGCTCGTCGCCGCCGACCACTTCCCTGTCCATCAAGGCGACGCTCTCGAGCAGAGGCAGCTGAAGTTCAGGGGCCGATGCATAAACGTACAATTCTAGAATTGTATGTATGTAGCCCTGTATGCGCGCTGATTGGTTGAATATTTGAAATGAACTTTATTCATCGGACAGTTCGAATTGAAACTGCATTTGTGCGTTGGTGCAATCGGCCCCAGAGTTCAGGGTCACTTTGTACATTATGTGCACACACCCGCAGTGGGAGGCACGATATCCCTTTAGATCTTGCTGGGTCAATGTAACGTTAGGCGCCCCCTCCCATCCCGACATCAAGGCCATGAAATTGGGAGAAAGAGGGGACGCTTAAGTGGAAGAACCCGCTGCTATGTTTGTAATGCAAGTATTCGTCCTCCAGGAGGTCCGTCGGTTCGGCGCCGAGCCGATGACTGCGATCAGATTAACTTTGGACTTTTCTACGGCCGTTTCAACACGTAGGGTGTGAAAGTGTTGAGTTGCGTGCACGGCGCACAGTCGCTTCGCTGTAGTGTACGCACCTTTGCATTGACAGGGCGCACGAACGTCAAACTGGTTAATGTTGTGGTAGGAGCTGTGTCGCCTCGAACGACTTCATCCGACTCTATGTTCCGATGTATGAACGTGAATAAGAAGACCCTTTGTTCTAACCCCATTGTCCCCTTTTGTCTTAACTGAGTGACTTCCGAAATCCCAAATACATAATAGCGCGTGCGCCATTAACCCGCGGCTTTGTTCGTGTAAGATCCCATCAAAATATTTCAGCGGAAGTATCAGTGAGTCCAGACCTTTCCATGGAGACCTAGCCTAGATCGTCTCTCTACGACTTTCCAACGTAGAGATCCGACAGCCTGAAGCACGGCCGCACATACGGACGGACGCACGCCGTGCTTTCGTAGGGTGTCACCCGGCTTAGGCCGGGCGAACAAGCTGTGTGTGTAAAAAGTTCAACCTATACATTGTGTCTGTCACATCTTGGTGAACAGTATAGTGAACTTAATAGGTACACATCATTAGCCGCATCTGGAGAAATTAGCTTGAGAAAGTCTGCTATAAACCAAGTGCAGCTATTACCACGATACGGTTGTCTCTACAGCTGATCTAAGTGATCAGTGATATCGCCGCGTTCGCTATATGTTATCGGCATGATACGACGCCGTTGATCTAAAGTTTCTAGCTGTGTGAAATCCTCACATCCAACAAAACAAGGGAAACGTGCAGGAGACCCTGCAGTGAAGCACTCCGACCAGAACGGGAGAAAGCAGACCACCACTCACTTATCATGAGAAATAAGGCCGATTTCCGCCCAAAGATTCTTCACAAATTCCGCCGGCGCGCGAGTTTCAGAGTACGCATATTCCCTCCACCTACATACAAGGACCGGCGCGCAGCAGAACTCCACCGAAATCCTGTAGACCAGGCCGAATTGAGCCCAAAATGCGCCATTTCGCTTCGATTTAACAAGTAGCCGGCAGCTAAGATTCGGGGCTGCGCCAATCGCAGACTCGCCTTGCCATTTTGGACGGGAAGAATTGACAATTCATGCGCAAATGCTTACTTTACCACGCCGTCGCACTGCATTTCCTTCAATTGTGAAGTTTGAATGCGCGCGCAAATTAAAGTTACAACATAGTTTGAGGAGAGTACGGTAAAAGTTGCATTCAAATTTGAATGTCGGCATTAGGAAAGTGGCTGTTTGAAGGCAAAACCGACAAAAAATGGAGAAACCAATAGCAAATTCGCGTTCCTCGTCGCGAAATATGTACCCTAGAATCGACATTACAAACGTACAAACACCTCACTGTCAGTTTCGTTGACGTAGGGCTTCGGCAGGTCGATTTTCGTCCAAAACTCGCGAATCTTGATCCGAAACGCCAAAATAACGCCAGATTCGGCATCAGCGACCTCGAAAGCACCGGGATCGACTCCAACATTGATTTTGAACACCCGGCTGGAAATTCGAATTTTGGACGCGGCCGGGGTACGGTAGCAGAAAAAATATTTTTGAAAAACGATTCCCGATCAGTTTTCAACGGGGAATCGCGTGGTGCAGTCCATTTGGCCATAAATCATCGCAATCGGGCGCTAAAACGGCCGAAAGTCGAAAATTGGAATTTTCGACCCCCGACGGAGACCCGTTGCCACAGCAGAACTCAAGATTTCCTCGGCGGATTTCGGCGATTTTGGTCTTAAACGAAAGAGAACATGTTAATCTTGCCGATTTGAGATATCTGGCCCGATCCAACAACTCTCTGATTTACTAGGATTTTTGAAAGGCAAATTTTTGTCAAAAAATCACTTTCGGCTACCGTAACCCGAGAACGCGTCGGCCGATTGGCTCGGGATTTTTTTTCCGCTCTTCGTCTCGTCGAGGGCTATAACATATCCAAAGGACGTCAAAATCGACCAAGTATTCCAGAAATTCCAGCTGGGTGAACACCTCTCCAGTAAGTAAATTTTCAAATTTTTGAATTTTTCTCAAAATTTTTCCACTACGCGAAAAAAAACGAAGGTTCGTCCACACCTACTATCCCTCGAGAGCTATCGATTAAAAAAAACCCCGTCCAAATCGGATGAACCACGCGCGAGAAATCTTGGGTGGAAAAAGTTAGTCGGTAGCAGCTCCACTATAGCACTCCGCCCCTTTTGGGGTCGGAGTGCTAACAAGCTGTGTGTGTAAAAAGTTCAACCTATACTTTGTGTCTGTCAAATTTTGGTGAACAGTATAGTGAACTTTTGTATCCATCGTTAGCCGCATCTAGAGAAGGCATCTTGAGAACGTGTACCTAATCATCAAGTGCAGCTATCCCCACGATACGGCAGTCTGTACAGCTGATCTAAAGCTCAGTGATATCGCCGCGTTCGCTATATGTTATCGGCATGATACGACGCCGTTTATCTGATGTTTCCTACCCGTGTGAAAACGTCACATCAAACAAAAAAGCTTGCCATATATTTGGCGCGGTCGTTCTTTATTAGGAATCCCAGTTGGCTTACGACCTTTCTATTCTACGTTCATATATTCATCAACAAACAAAGTTTTGGGAATTTATGAAATTTTGGCATTTCTTTCAAATTATGAATATTTCTATCAAAATTTATATCTGCAAAAAAATTCTTTTATGTTACTAATTATCCGGGGTCTCTGCGCTTGCCATTTCTGAAGAAATTTCGCTGCTAGCCCATCAGACGAAAATGTCGATTTTGAAATTTTTTAAATTTAATTATAAATATATTAGAACTGCAATTTATTTAAACTGTAAAACTCTGTCACAAATTCTTACTGGCATACGGCCACACCATTTCTGCATTCACATTCGTCAATGAGTGACGTTCAATTTTTGTCATTTTATGGAATTCGGACAAATAATCGCGTATTTCTGTCAAATATCACATTTGCAAAAATTTTCTTTTGTGTCACAAACTATCCGCTGTTTATGCCTTTTCCCTTTCTGAACAAATTTCGTCGCTAGTCCATCAGATGAAAATGTCGATTTTGTCACTTTTTAAATTTTAATCCTAAATATCTCTAAATTGCAATTTATTAAAACTGTGAAACTAGTTCACAAATTCTTACCAGCATACGGCCTTGCCATTTCTGCATTCACATTCGTCAATAAATTACGTTTTATTTTTGTCAATTTGTGGAATTTTGACAAATAATCGCGTATTTCTATTAAATTCTACATTTATAAAAAATCTCTTTTGTGTTACAAATTATCCCCTGTCTATGCTCTTTCCATTTCTGAAGAAATTTCGCCGCTAGCTCATCAGGCGAAAAAGTCGATTTTCGACATTTTCATGTTTTAATTATGAATATCTCGAAAATGCGAAATTAGCAACACAAACGGACATCAGATCCGTACTCAGCGACCTCGACTCTACTTGACCACATATGTCACATATTTTACTTCGGTGCCACGGACGGACGGACGGACACACACACACACACACACAGACAGACAGACAGACATTGTCATCCGTATATATACACCTCGCCGCGCTGAGGCGCGGCGAAAAAACTTGCCAAAGATGGAAACTTGCTAGCGTCTCAACGTCAACACAACTATCAGAGCTTTGAGGCTCGGTAAACAACTTGGCCCACTTTTGGAGCAACTGGACGCGACTACGACGATGACTCAGCAACAAAAACGGACGCCAACACTTCGCTGGGTGTTATCGACGCCATCGTGTCAATCGATGCCAATTGACGGGGTGGTGGTGTGAGCGTAGGTATAGTCTTCAACGAAACTCGCTACCGTTAGCATTGGTCACAGAGATTTAAGGTGATGTAATTGCATACGTGACACACACAGTATCACAACAGCTTACGTACCATCAAAAAATTTTTGTTTGACTTCAATATTTCATACGACAAGCGTTAGCTGAGTTTCGGTCGCTACAAGGTGATGTAAACAATTTTGCTGACGTGGAGAAACCAGAAGGCGCTACGCCGATGGTGGTTTGGCTATTCGGCGTCAAAACGTAAATGACAAAACCAGAATAAAGCGCAGCAAAAAAGCAAAATTGTCGCCGAGGATCGAACCTCGGTCGGCTCGCACGTTTTTGCGCGCGATCCGGCGGCTTTCCCGCCTACGCCATGCTGTCGCATCACAGCGCTTCTCAAAACGGCGCTCTTATACTCTCAGTTGGCGTCTATTCACCAGACTACGGTGCTTTAGCACGTGATATGCCCCGTAAGCACCGTAACATTGCAAATAGAGATAATTTGTCGAAAAATTTCAAACTTCAAACGTTACACCCACACTCATTTCGAAATTAGCAACAACAAATCTCATCGGATCCGTAATCGGCGACATCGACTCTACCTGACGCCATCTGTCACGTGTTTTACTTCGGCTGGACAAAAAAGTTCGCGGACTACACATCGTCATCTGTATTTATACACATCGCCGCGCTGAGGCGCGGCGAAAAAATCATGGCGTATGTAGCGCTCGAACGCGTTCCGAACCGTTCTAAAAGTGATTGAAAGCGATTTGAAGGTTAAATCTGGTCCAGGACAATGTTTTTGGAGCTACAATTTCCCAGGCGCATCTGTTCCAGGTTCCAGCTTGGGGGTTTCGATCTTTTCAGCAAACACCACGATGATCTCCCCATCGGGCGAGAGAAAGAGCGGGTTGGAGGAGCGGCGGCTCTTCGAGGCCTACTGGCAGGGCTACTCGACGGAGGTCAGTGCCAAGTCGATGCTGCTGGACCATCACGCCGAGGCCTACAAAGACGACGACCGCGACGACGTCCTCGCCTTTCTGCCCAACCTGAAGGGCAAGCGCGTTTTGGAACTGGCAGCCGGCATTGGGTGAGAGGCCCCAAATACGCTACTGGCAGTTGTACAGGCTGGCACCTGAAATGTGCGCTCGCATCGCACCCTCTCTAGTTTCGCGTGGAGAGAACGACAGAGAGACGACGACTACGCTGAAGCAAACTGTTTTAAATTGAATACGTGAAGTATCACGATCACTAGCTACCTAATTTCTATATTTTGCACGCAATCATCACAGACGACTCGACTCGGAAAAGAACTGGAGCTGTTTTATTAATACCGGATTTTTTCGCTTATGTGGTTTTGACACTTTCACCAGAGTAAAACTGGCAACACATATAAGCCCAGGGCTAATACGTGGCAGTCGACTGTCAGGGTGGGTCCTTATCTGTCCTATGGCAGTGACGAAGTGGCATAAATTATGCAGTTGCATTGGACTATTGAAGGCGTATTCGTTAGCGAGTAGTTAATTCAATCTGCTAATTGGCAGTTTTACTACCGTTTGTACAATAGTTCATTTCCAACTATTTCAACGCCAAGTGGCGGCAAAATTAGAAATATTGGCCACCCTCCTACCAAAGTTTGGACACCACGTGGCAGTCAAAACAACGTATAAGCCCATGGGCTTATAAGTGGATGGGCTTATAAGCGGAAAAATCCGGTACTAAGTGGAAGAATGAAAGAGTGGACACTTGAAATACATTTGGAAGCCTTTCTGATATCACGCGCCCAAGCCAGGAGTGCACTATTCATGCGCTACTTGTGATCCACACCGACGCAAGACAAGCGAGTCAGAGCCGTTTTACGTTCTATACCGTTGGGTTAAACTCGCGAAATGAAAATTCTTCAGTTTCGAATAATAGAAAGGCAAATGATTAGTGACTCGAGACCTATCCATAGAGCTCAAGATCGCCTTACGACTTTCCAACGCCAAGATCTGAGAGAGCGACGTACTGTATGTACGTACGAACGAACGGACGAACGGACGGACGCACGGACGAAGAGCTCTCGTGGGTGTTTGCCCGGCTGAGGCGGGGCTGTAGTAGGCTGTAGCAGGCTTCTCCCTTCTCTCCCTTGCAGAAGATTCACCGAGCCGCTGGCGTCGAGGGGGGCGTCCAGAGTCCTGGCGACGGACTTCGTCGAGTCCTTCCTGGAGAAGAACCGGGAGCTCAACGGCCATTTGGCCAACGTCGAGCTGCAACTGGTCGACGCCACCGCCATGGAGCACGAGCCAAGCAGGCGAGTTGAAGGGCAAGTCGCGTTGTGTTGTAGCAGAGGGAAATAGAGGAGACTCTCTGCAGCTGGGACATGGTCTTCACCAACTGGCTGCTGATGTACCTGACCGACGAGGAGACGGCGGCTCTGGTGATGGCCTGGCTCAAGTGGCTCACTCCTGGGGGACACGTCCACGTTCGCGAGTCGTGCAGCCAGCCCATGGGTCGGCAATGGAGACTTTGCGCGCTACACTCAAGGCGCCTTGCTACTATTATTCTGCTCGCTCGTCCAATGCTTCTGCTGTTTCCCCAGACATCGAGTTCAACGCGTCCGGCGACAACGAGTCGGACGAGCTCAACCCCACGTACTACCGGCACAGCAGCGTCTACCAACGCCTCTTTGAGTCGGCCCGATGGCTGGAGGATGGTCGCCTCTATCGCTTCCGCGTCCTCTGGGCCAGGCCCGTGCCCACTTACGTGCGCGTCTACAAGAGCTGGCGTCAGGTCCACTGGCTGCTCCGGAAGGAGCTCTCCCCAGACGACCTCGACGTTGGCCGCCAGAACAGCCTTACGTCGTCAGATTTGGCGCCGAAGCTCGGGGGCGAATGGCTCCAACGACAGGCGGCCGTAGACGAGGTCTTTGGGACCGCCTCTGCGCTCGAGTCGCCTGTCGCCAGGATCCTGGTTGAGGTACGCTGTAACGTTGAGAGTGATCGAGCTCGCTCAGGAGCATTGTGGCTGACGGGCTGGTGATACTTACGCAGGCGCTGAAAACGAGCGACGAGAAGCTCCGAGCGGACTCGCGCCTACTACTCCTCCTGAGCCCAATGGACGAAGGCTCGCATTTCGTCTCCTTAGGATTGGGAGCTGAGGTTTTCCGCCGGGTATGAGGGTCAGCACACCGCATGACAATCTGCAGTAGATGCCTTCAACGTACCAGCCCACCGTACCTACATCGTACTGTATACTGTATTCAAGGAGCTAAGCTGCCTTGTGACGGCCGTCGAGAGCGACCCCTGGCTGTTTCGCTGCCATCAGGACGTCGCCTGCCGGCGTGGCGACACGGGGCTGCTCTACCATTGGGCGCCCCACAGGGCCTTTGGGGGAGGAACCGCTGCTGCTTCCACACCCGAAGCGCTGCTTCCCCTCGTCGGTTGCTGCGACGCCGCCGCCGCATTCGCCATCGTGCGCACGCCGGACGCCGCCCGGAAGCTGGCTCCGCTAATTGGAGCGCTGAAGGTGAGTGTTGCGGGACGCGCCTGTTTGGTACACTGAGTTGGATGCTGTATGACCTCCCTGTTGGCACACAGACAATTGCGGGGGGCGAGCGAAAACTGCGCCTGCACGTGGCAGTGCTGGACGTCTCTGGGAGCGAACAGCTGCGATCAGACAGAGTCGGCGTCTGGACCAAGGTCGCGACCGCAGTAACTTTGAGTCTACCTCTTTATTGGGCGACAGCCACCAAAAGAATAGACTGTCGCGAAGATCGCCCGAGTTACGTTTTCCCGCCAACCCTATACTCATGTGACGTGCGCATACACAGGCAGTGAAGGACGAGATCCAAGGCCTGTCGGCCGTCAGAGTCGAGAAGGTGGACGACAGCGCCGTGGCAGCCGTCAAGAAGTTTAGTAGAACCACTGCGGTCGAATTCCAGAATCAGGTCCGTCGTACAGAGAGTGAAGCAGAGTATGAGATCGCGTTCAAAACTTGTGTGTGTCGTAAGACTATCCGCAACCGTAGTACCACGAAAACGCTTTTGCCGTTGCCAATAGCGCTAGATCTATCGGCAACCGCATTCTCGTGATACCAGCTGCAGTTGCAGATATCTACGACATACGCATTTTGCAGAGCGACTCCGAGCTGGACTGGGAAACTGCCCGGTTGTTCTTGATCGAAGGCGAAATTCAGGCCCAGATGGAGCTCACCGCAGCACATGCAATTCTAGGAGGAAGCTTGTTACTAATGACACTAGTGTCAGTCGAACCGGCGGTCTGTTGGTCCACGTGTTTTCCATGAGAGTACTTATAACTCGCCCCTTTCACTTAGCCTGTTTGCTCATTCCGGTGATCAACTCAAAACTTAAATCGACAAGACGTACACGATAAGAATGTCAGGTTAAAGAGAAATTCGGCTCCAAGTGCTTCCTAGCGAGAGCTGTACCCGATGTCCCTGAAACAGGCCGTCCATGGGACGCGCTATACTCCACAAATTCGAACTTCTACTCCAGCTCTGCGTGGCCTGATTCAAGAAATTCAAATTTTGAGTCTCGACCATGGTTATGACTAACGATCCTGCGTCGAGCGAGACCTATCCAAAAAGACCAAGATCGCCTTGCTACGACTTTCCAACGCCGCGCCGCTATCTGAGACCGTTACAGACGGACGAACGGACGCACGAAGATCTCTAGTAGGTATGTCCGGTGGAGGCCGGGCGAAAAAATGTGTAGCGAACTCCCTCAACAACGGATGCAGGCAGGCGCTCGAGCTGAATCTCCTCACACGGCCCTGACGCGAACGACATTGCGGCTGCCGGGTACGTTTGTGGTGGTTCCTGCGCCCACGCCATGCACGAGGATGTGGTCGGTGAGCCTTCGGCAGGTCAGGAGGCAGTAGATGCCCCGCCGGATTGGCGGCACGCGCATGCTGTAGATGAAGATGTTGAGGAACTGGTTCATGTTGCGCACCGGATACTGGTAAGTCACCACGAAGCCCAGCAGCCAGCCCACGTAGGGCACGTGGGCGTAGGCGTCGCGGCTCTCGACCACGTTGAACTCCATCTGCAGGATGAAGAGCAGCCGGGGAAAGATCTCGAAGAGAAGGGTGCAGAGGGCCGTCAGGCCCATGGTCAGGGTGAACTTTCGCTGGAACTTCAGGTGCTCTTTCAAGCTGGCGTCGTCGGCCCCCACTGGAGGCTTGTAGGCCAGTAGGGCGCCCACTGTGCACCCGTAGATGAGGACGGAGGTGAAGCTGAAGAGGGGCTCGCTGTAGCGATGGTACTTCCACCAGTCGCCAATGTAGTTGATACAAAGGGGGTTCTTGTCCCGCTCTGTGCTCTGGTAATTATCGTAGGCCAGGACGCCCACCATCGGCAGGCCGTGGACGAAGGGCAGCATGACCCACAGAAGAGCGGTTCTGCAACAGGATTCTATGTACCTATGTCTGGATACCTTCTCTGCGCTTTCAAACCGTACCCACCTGAGTCCCCGTCTGCGGTACCACAGTGGGAAGGCGATGGCCGTCAGTCGCTCCATCTGAGACGACGCAGAGCATGAGGCCGTTGACGTGCGGCTTCAACATGTAGAGCCAGCTCCAGGGCATCAGCAGACACTGGCGTCTCGACCAGCTCGGGTACAGGGTGGGATTGGTCACGTGCAGCTTCAGCAGGCGGCCCACGCCGGCCGTCAGAGCGCCCAGCCCTGTGATGGTGTCGATCGCTGCGAGACCTGAAGGAATGAATCAACCGCTGCAACCCTCATCAGGACTACTGTGCTCTGAGTGCAACTGTTCACCGGCGACGATGACCATTTCCGGCCTGTTGCGCAGCTTCTGGTGCTTCAGGATGGCCAGCAGTATGATGGAATTGGCCAGGGTCAACAGCACCCCTTGAACGGCGTAACTTCCGTAGACTTCGGTATACTGGTCGACTTTCGACTGGTCGTAGCGATACAGAACTGGCTCGGCAGCAGCCGTGCCTCTCACGTCTGTGGAATTCATCCTTCTTGGATTGGATGCGACTTGTGATCTCGCTTGCCAATGGGGGGACGCTCTAATTCATTTCTTGGCCAAATCTCATTCGCGGTCGACTCTGGCGTGGGCCGATTTCGCCATGGCAACGCACTCAAGACTCTCTCGTTATGGCATCATCCATCAGTAAATCACCTGCCACCGTCGTCTTGGCTCCATTGT
>JASAMZ010004240.1:50000-90934 GCA_030248115.1 Linhomoeus sp. GSCO2_2 | reverse complement strand
CGAAAGTCGTTCTAGCGTCATTTTAAAGCTTATTGTGTTCCCTTTCAAATGTTAATTCGCCAGCCGCAATAGAATGTCCCACGCGCGAGCCGCAGCCGCCCAAAGGTGGCTCGGTCGTTAGTTTTGACCGATTTTGCGTTTCACGCTCGCATTTGCACGTGGGTCGAGATAGAGTGCTGAATTTTTGCATCCCAGTTGTGAAGATATTAAGGTATAATGTGTGCAAGTATGACCTTGCTAGCCTTTACACAGCGTGCTGTGGAGGGGGGGTCTGGAGTTTCGAAAGACCCGGTACTACCAAGATTAGCCGATATCACGATAACGCCACGTCGTCTACCATGTATAAATCGCATGATTGTTTTGACCTTGTGGTACGCCCCCTGCTAGTAGTGGTTTACGCCTTTTGGTCTGCGGCCTGTGTCACAATAAAACTTTGAACCTTTGACAAGTGATATTTGAGCAGAAAGCTGACATATGTGCATACATTTTTGTAGGCAGGCACAAATGGTGTTGGAAATGAACAAGACGGCCGCTGAGAAACGCGAGAAAGAGAGGGGACGCGAACGCCCGAGGGACCCTGAAGAAGATGCGGAGCCGCGGAGTCCGGCCAGTCTGGTGTTCTAGAAGAGTCTATGGAAGTGGAACAGGCAACCGCGGCAGTCCACTCTCCTCTTCGCGCAAGCACACCTGTCGCTATTGCAAGTTTTCGCAAGTTTTCGAGAAGAATGCGTCGCAAGCACCGGAGGCATCGTCAGTCACAAATGAGCACGACTACGCTCCGCTGCCCACCAAGCGGCCGTGCACTCGAGAACATCACGTTGACCAGCCACAAGTCGGCCAAACGGTTCTGCCGACTGATGGTTCTTCAGGAACACTCAAGGCAGACCGTAGCAGATCGACAGCGCCATCCGCCACCTAGTCTACTTCTGCACTTTCCGGCCACTTCCTCAGTTACGAGCATAGGTGCAGGCTGGGGGGGACCCCCCCCCCCCCCCCCCCTGGCCATGGCCCTCAGGAAATTTTTCCGGAGACCCCCCCCCCCCTGGCATCCGAAATTCGGAAAATAATCCGGAAATTTCGGAAATTTTCATGTATTTTTCGTTGGTTTTGTTTTTTTTGTTTCTGCTGCGCTCTATTTCGTCTATTTATGCACAAATTAGCATGTTTTTGACCAAAATAAGGCGTTTTTAGGCACATTTTTGGCCATTCTAAATTGATTTTCTGGGTACTGGGACCCCCCCCCCCCCCCCTCTCGAAAATTTTCCTTAAGAAGAAGAAGGAACCGTACGAGAACCAAACTGCACGAGTACCAAACTGTACGAAAACCAAACCGTACGAGAACCAAACGAGTACCAAACTATACTGTACCAAACCAACTCACAACAACCATACGAGTACCAAACTGTACGAGAACCAAACCGTACGAGAACCAAACGAGTACCAAACTATACTGTACCAAACCAACTCACAACAACCATACGAGTACCAAACTGTACAAGAACCAAACCGTACGAGAACCAAACGAACTCAAGTACCCGATTTTGCCCCCTCCTCGAGGACTTTAAGGCCTCGGGGCGCCTACGTTTTTCGCAATGCGAAGTATGTTTGCTGGGAAACCGGACTTCATTCGTTACACACCGCAACGATACGTAACCAGCCATCGTCTCGGGTGGGGGACAAATGTCAGTCAACGGTAAGCGATTGGTTTTAGAACAACAAGTTGTGTGTGTAAAAAGTTCAACCTATGCACTGTGTCTGTCAAATCTTGGTGAACAGTATAGTGAATTTCATACGCATTCAGCCGTATCTAGAGAAGATATCTTGAGAATGTGTGCCACAAACCAAGTGCAGCTATTCCCACGATACGGTTGTCTGTACAGCTGATCTAAAGCTCAGTGATATCGCCGCGTTCGCTATATGTTATCGCCATGATACGACGCCATTCTTCTGAAGTTTTCTACCTGTGTGAATGCGCACATCGAACAAAAGAACTTGCCGATTGTTTTGTGCAGTCGTTCTCTACCAGAATTCTGTTTGGCGTTCTTATTTCTTCATTGACATTCATCAATCAACATCAACAATAACAACAATAGCAATTTCTAAAACATTTCTATCAAATTCCATATTTGCAAAAAATTTCTTTTTTGCTACAGATTATCAGCTCAGCGGTCTATGCTCTTTCCATTTCTGAAGAAATTTCGCCCCTAGTTCATTGGGTAAAAAGTCGATTTTCGACATTTTCATTTATTATAGTTGTGAATATCTCGAAATTGCAATTTTTTGAAAAAATATTCAAATTCTTATTGGCATCGTCACAAATTCTTATTGGCATACGACCTTTTCATTTCTGCATTCACACTCATCAATAAATGACGTTCTGTTTTTGTCAATTTCTGGAACTGCGAATTTCTATTAAATTCCATATGTGCAAAAAAATTTGATTTGTGTTACAAATTATCTGAGACCAATGCTCTTTCTATTTCTGAAGAAATTTCGCTGCCAGCTCATCAGGTGAAAAAGTCGATTTTAAAAATTTTCATATTTTAATTACAAATATCCCGAAATTGTAATTTTTCAACTCTGAAAAGCTATGTCACAAATTCTTATTGGCATACGACCATTTCATTTATGCATTCACAATAGTCACTGAATCACGTTCTGTTTTTGTCAATTTATGAAATTTTGACAAATAATCGCATATTTCTATTAAATTTCACATATGTAAAAAGTTCTTTTGTGTCATTAATTATCCGCGATCTTTGCTCTTTCCATTTCTGAAGAAATTTCGCCGCTAGCTCATCAGGTGAAAATGTCGATTATCGACATTTTTATATTTTGATTGTAAATATCTCGAAAAAACGAAATTAGCAACAGAAACGGACATCGGATTCTTACTCAGCGACCTTGACTCTACTTGACCACATATGACTCATATCTTACTTCGGTGGCATGGACAGATGGACACACACACGCACACAGACATTGTCAACCGTACATATACACCTCGCCGCGCTGAGGCGCGGCAAAAAAATTGAAAACAAATTTTGTCTGCCATGCATTGCCGACTGCTGACTGTCATGCATGCCGTGCATGGCTATAGCGAGCTGACATTTGTCCTCTGAGTACACAAGTGCGTAGAACTCAACTGTAGTTCAATCAGTCTAGTTCAAGACAGACGAAAGAGGCGAGCAACCAACATTTATCAGGTCGAATCAAATTGCTGAACAGTTGAAGCTTTGTCACGGATTCGCTGCCGTGGTATTCACTATTGTTCTCTGATACCGCTGTCTCGAAGCTTCCAAACTCTTTCAACTCGCTGCTATCTTCCAGAACCCTTCACCGGCGACCCGATTTCCCACTGTCATGAACGAACACTCACTCTGAGCGAAAAGTCTCCAAACACCCCCTAGTTTTACACTCCCGGGTTAGTTCTTGTATGCGCGCGTCTCCGCTGTCCCGCTGTCTCGCTCCGCTGAATATCTAGGCCATTCACCACTGTTTCGCGCCCACTGCTCCTCGCTCCGACGAAAGTCGACGAGAAGGAGAAGGGCCATTGCTGAAAAATTCTCGGGATTACGGTACCTACACACAAAAGTTGGATTGAACGCGTGTCTAGTCTCAAATACCCCGACTACAAATTGCGATTGCCAGATAATGTGCAGAAGTGGTGCGCACAGAGCGCACGCCGCACGTCGGCACAAAGTCAACGTCTTTTCTACGCCTCGCACCCCGTATGTACGTGACCTTGATTCTCTTTCCTTCGGTGTAGTGTAATCGACACGTCTTTGCAGTGTGTGTTTTCTTTTATGAGTATAATCTGTCGCCGGAATTTTGACCGTTGAATCTTCGTCTGACGATCTGAAAACTTGAAACCAGCTTGAAAGTTCTGAATTCTGAAGCTATGAGACAGACAACTATGTAAGCGAAATCTACGCATATTCAGTACTATACGTAATCCAACTTGTTATTAGACTATCGGACTGTATCGGACTATTCAGCACGTCCACCGGATCATTCCTGGGTGATATTGACAGCGTTGCCAAAGCTTTTGACAATAAAAGAGTCTTTTGCTTTGTTGCGAGCCTAGCTGACGCCAACGGAGCCAACCGACAAGGAGTCCGCCAAGAAAACAATGATGAACAGCGTGAATGTCTCTTAGCACATCGGTTGTAAAGCAACTTGAACCGTTAAGTCAACCACTAATTGGAGACCAAATGTCATACGCCGTATCATGTCTGTCTACGAGTCGGGTATTCACTGTGTCGAGTTCGCGTATCGTCGTACGTGTCGGGGATTCAGTTCGGCAGTGGGAAGCATCAGTTAAATGGATCAGAGAAATTCTCCGCAGGCAGACATTGCAATAGAAGGGCCTAAATGAGAGACTAAGCTGTTTGAAATTGCTGAAATTAAAAGCTAGAAAGTATACCTACCCAGTTTCGGGGAATAGAGGTGGAGAGCATCACCCTCAGGCAAACCCGACTCCTGAGAAGGGCAGTGGCACGAGAAATCGAGGAAAATTCCCAGTCAGAAATAGCTTATTTTAGTACTCCTGTCACGATAATTATAGAGTAAAGGGCTCTTATGTAGTTGATGCGCTTGCTGTTGTAATCTTAGCACACGTCTTGACGTCTTTTAGATTGTGCAAAAGAGCCCAAGACTGGGACAATTTCGAAAGCGAATACGCACCTCCAGACATGCCACTGTCCCAGGATTTTGCCAATTGTCTTGTCTTTGTCTTTGGTCCCAAATATTAAATTGTCTTGTCCTTGTCTTTGTCATGCGGCCGATGCCTTAAATTGTCTTGTCTTTGTCTTGTCCTTAAATTGTCCTTACATTGTCCCAAATTGTCCCATAGAGGGATGTGTTTGCGCTGAGTTCATGTTATGTTCACCTACTCGGAACTAGTATTTCCGAAACAACACAAGCTAGCACTAGACAAATCCTTAGATTCCTACACTCAGAGTCCCATAAATAGTCTCCGACACACAAAATTGCGGCACATTGGATGTTTGTGATCCATACTGCAAAGGGCAATCTAAGGACAATTTAGGGACAATTAACTTATTTGTCCCAACTGCTCATTCTGATTGTCTTGTCTTTGTCTTGTCTTTGCGAAAACCCGGGACAATCTTAATTGTCTTGTCTTGTCGGACAATTTAGCCGAGTTAAATTGTCTAAGACAATTGTCCTTAAAGACAATGACATGTCTGCGCACCTCTCATGAAGAGAGTGCGATAAAGAACCGAAAGACTTATTCGGGCGTACCGATTGGCCAGCAATGTTTTGAAGCCAATGAAAGAAGACCGAGTGCGATCATGCAGCCGATAGTAGGAAGCCTTGAAATCCTCGGAAGCCTGACTTTGTCCAACCACAGAAGACAGGATTTGCCTCGCCTCGTATGGCGGCGGTAGCTTTTCTCAATTGCCGATACGTGGGCAAGACAAAGACCTTCATGTCGGCGTCAATCGAGATTGGTAGTAAAACTGAGAGGATGTCATAGGAATCGTAGGAATGAGTCGAGATGATCGTAAACCGCCGACATGGGGGTTGTGGCTGTGGCGTAATACGCGTCATTTGTAAAAGGAGGACCATTTGTCCCTGGTATAATTAGCGCAGCAACAACCATCCATCATATCTGCTCTGTGACACCTCTGCGACCTTGCCGAACTTTGTGTGCTGTAAGAGGGAGTTGATCGCACCTCCTAGGAGACCAATTACCTCGGCCTCCAAAAAGAACAGGGCAATCGTGTTTCCTTGTCCTCCACCCATCGATACACACTGTAAGCTACGGTGGTTCGTTTCACCTAGGGCCATATCAACCGGCGCAATCGACCTCGTGCGACCTTCGTGTGGTGTAAGATGCACAGCTTACGCCCGTAGAACGATCCGAGATGCGAGGGCTCCCCACCGCTTCGCGAGACGAACCATGCGTCGCTTCCGTGAGTGTTATTATGGACTCACTGTTTTAACGAGCGTTCAAAGTTGCGTGTCAACCGTATCTCCCAACAGCAAGATTTGAAGCTTGCGCAGGCTGTGTAGTGGGATACGGCTCCCAGGTGCTTCTATTGTAGAGACTATAACTTTGTGTAGTATTTCAGAAACGCACCATTTCTGTTAAGCTGGACAACGACTGTCTCTACGGCCCGCCATTCGAGTACAGAAAACAACAATTACTAGCCCTGATTCGACTAACCCCATTTTGTGAGTTTGCGGAAGAGGTAGAGGGGGCCGACTTCATCAGCGCGGCAGACAGGGTCTGGTACCTCAGTGAAGACCCCATTGGCCGACGAAAGGTCAACATCAGTCTGTCAAGCCACAGACCTCATTTTCGACGACAGCTACGTGGGGTGGCACAACGGCACACCCTTGTGGCATAACAACTCAGGCTTGTGGTGAAACGTCACACGCCCGGTGGGACACCCTTTGTGGTATAACGTCACAAACCGTGGTATAACGACACTGGATCGAGCATGCACGGAGGGATTAACTCGCTTAGACATAGATGATCCCGTTGCAAAGGAGCGTCATTTCTAACAAGCTTAGAGTAAAAACTGGGTACCCGATGATGGTTGATTGGCATTGCATAGTGTGTTGTGCATTTGAGGAGTACATTCCATAGTGTGTCAGAATAGAAAGTTGAGCATTTATTCGTGTAGTTTCGCCGCAGTTACCACGGGTTTCGTATAGTAGTTTTGTGCCGCTGGCCGGCAATCGCCACTTATTGCGTGCATTGGTGGGTGCTGATCCATAAATGGATCAGGAATATTCGCCGCAGGTTCACTGCGGAATGAAGAGAGTCTAAATGGGACGACGCCCTTTACTTTTGGGCCACAAATGTAGAGGGTTACGGCACGGTTATCGTAGATTGCAGGATCACGCTCCGCTGCCAGTGCGAACGAAATTGCCGCGTTGCGTTGGAATATCGATCGAATCGATAAGGCGGAGAAGTCGAAGGGAAACCAACGAAATTGGCGATAAAGAACGGGATAATGATCGCACTGGGCGATGCGCATGACTGCGGCTGTGTGGGCGCCAAGAAATCCGAGTATTCGACCGAAACCGAGGTAAATTGACGAGAGTCAGCGTGAAATGCGTGTAGAACATTGTGTTTCAATGTTGTAGAAGCTGACTACGGCGCTAGAACTTCAAGTGGATCAACGCGAAAAGCGAGGCCGTCAGAGCTTCCCAGGATGCACAGTGGCTCAAATTTGGCGGATTAGTATGGGGTAAGGGAACTTTTGAACATTTGAACCGCATTTGTCAATGCACTTGCAAATTTCAAATGTCGCATATTATTTCCGCCTAGGTGGTGCGTCAGGCCGGGGGGGGGGGGGGGTTGGTTGTTTTCTTTTTTTTATGTTTTTTTTTTTTTGTTGTTTTTTTTTTTTTTTTTTTTTTTTTTTTGTTTTGTTTGTTTTTTTGTTTTTTCCCCCCCCCCCCCCCTTTTTTCCCCCCCTGCCTCCGGGTGGCCTGCTTGGTGCGAATGCACTGACTGTAAGCCGGCCACGGGGGACGAGCCGAAGTTGCCATATGACCCTGGCACCCACACATTCTTCTACGGAGTTCGCCACCGTTAAAAGCTTGCCAAGTTAGCATAAATTTTGTTCGCCAATCTTGTTGCGGTGCACTTACGTGTGTTCGTCGCTTTAGAGTTGACAAGAAATGTCAACAAGTGATGCCAATCTGAGGTCTCCGGCTGCTACTCTTTGGAGCCAGTGGATTAGGACTGGTGAGTGGCTTGATTTCTTGACTATCTATGCTGCTACTGTCAACGCTACTGCATATGGCGTAGAGGGGTTTGGGGGTGGGGGGGGGTGAATTTGAGGTATTTTCATGACAATATGGAATATCCCTCTCCTGATCTCGCTAGTGCCTCTCCCCAATCAACGATGTCCCCAAGACGTCGATTGTCGAACAAGTGAAGTATTTTGCGCCTGGCGCCTGCGGCGCTGTTATTTGTAGCAATTTTCGCCTAGGGCGCTCTAAAGTGTACAAGATTTTGCCTACGCTGCCGCAATTAGTAAATTTCTTCAATGCGGTGCTGTGAATAGTGCGGAATTTGTCTGCAGTCTGTAAATGTGGAAATTTCGGCATGTGGTAATATAAAGAATGAAAATTGTTGTATTTGGCCCTCTAAATAGTGCCAATCTACCTGCAGGAAGTAGGCCACAATTCCCACTTGCCAGTCCAGCCATTGCTACACCGCTCGCTAACGATTTTTCGAGTGTTGTTGCGAGGTTCTGAATTTGCATTCATTTCTGCGTCATGCCATTACAGACAATGTGTTTCAGATGTGTGTCTGGGTTTCCCTGCTCCCTTCCAAACGTGGCGGTTGGACTACTCTGCGGCCAGGCGACTGAAGCGAGGACTCTGAGGGACTCTGCAGGCCACAGGAGCAGCCAAGCAACAGCTCAACTGCTTCTACACCTCAGAGACTGCTGAGACTGTTGAAGTCCCTGCTGAGACCACTGAAGCCTCAACCACACCCCAGTGAAATGACTCTGTGCGCGTCTGGGTTTCTGCCGTCATTCCAAGAAATAGATTGTGGTTTTGACGTTGTACTGTGAACCATTGTGCAAGCGTGCTCTTGTGAGTGACTCTCCATTGGTCTCATGCACGCCATCTGTAACATCTGTAACGCTGATGGCATTGCGGTGCCGTGTCTCGTTCAAGCGCCACAATAGCTATGGTTGTCTACCTGATGCTTAGGCTAGTTACATGGGCACTTGCCATTCAATTGACTTCACCAATGAGGCGGCGCATGGGACCACTGAAGGTCACTTGGTGGACAGACTCGAGTCTGGTCCAGTGTCACATCACTCAGTCGATGGGGGCAGTTGCATAGGCGATAGAAGAGACTTCATTAGACTATTTCCTTTGCATTGGCGGTGCCAGTGTGAAATTATCGACTGTGGTTGGAATTCAAGCGCGAAATTAGACATTGTCATCTGGCGCCATCATTGTAACGTCTCTTCTCACCATAGGCAAGTGGAACTAACTGGCTACGTACAATATGGATAGAGTTAACTAACATGTATTAAGTACGTAATACGGTAGTACAGCTACAGTAACTAAACTTGGAATCTGAATGGGCTGAAGAATGCATTCGTGTAAGGTGTTCGGTCAGGGGTTGATTTGGTGACTTGATTTGGCGACTGCCCTCTGAGACTCTGTGGGACATTACTGAAGATTGTATCGTGGTGACAATTTGACGCAAAATGCCATTCCTTTCAGCTCGTTCGTTATCGTCGTCAAGTGCAAGTTGGTCTGCTGGTACAGTACTATAATACGGTACTGTACTTACCGCCGTCATCCGTACCTTCTGCCCTTTTGGGAACTGGCCCTTGTGGCAACTGGCAATTGAACTAGCAATTGAATTGGCAATTGAATTGGACCTTGAACCACTGAACTGAACCTGAATCGACTCCTGAGACCTTTGAACCGACTTCTGGGGACCTCTGCAACAGCTACTCGACCAATCACTGGACTACTGAGACTGGACCACTGACGCCATGCGCAAGTCAGCAACGGTAGACCTGGGACAGTCGTTCTCGTGCGTTGGAATCAACTCCATGGGGCCGTTGCACGAACCTATCACTGGCCAAGCCATTGAACCCCTGAACCCTGACGTCAGCAACAAGGTTGAGCCTCTGTGGTCGATCAATCACAACAGTTTTGAGCGTGTGGATCCCATCGAGAAGTCTGTGGACATGTTCTTGGACGGCTATCGCTGCGGTAAGAACAGTTGCGCCATTGACACCTTCTGTGACATCATGTCGATAAACGTTCTTCCTCAGGTGGTGCACAGCAGACCCAAAGGTTTGATGCTGGAATCTCTGACGACGAACTTCACCATTCGCAAACTGGTCACTGATCGCATCAACAAGTACAAGGACGAGAAACGCCCCACAAGGGAGAAGTTCGACAGGTACAAACTGATTGGGCGCATGAATATCAGCTTCATGAACGAGCTAGTGTGGGACAAGGCCATCGAACTGTTCAGACGCGATTTCACTCCCAAGGGAACCGCTTTCGCTGCTGTCAATTCGTTGCCTCAAGCGCTAATCGAAACCGACTATGAGAAGGAACTATTCGGTGTCAAGGTGAGCACCAGATGTCAGAATGGTCACACGCGTGAGGAACACGTGGCGAAAATCGTTATCAGTTCAGACGTTGATGGCAATTCCACTGCGACCTTCCAAGACAGAGTCAATGAGGGAGTGAAACTGTTCGAGGGCGAATTCTGTGACCACAAGGACTGTTTCAACAAGGGCGTCACCAGAACCATTGAAGCCATTGAGCCCAGTCAGTTTGTCTTCTTGGACAGCAACTTCTGGACTGAGCACATGAAGCGGATGACTATTCCAGAAGAAGTGAAGATTGGTGATGTGAACTATAGACCTGTTGCCCTGATTCGTCACGCGAATGCCCATTTCGTTGCTGCCTCTGAAGTCGTGCATGGTCAGTGCTTCATTCTGAACGACATGCGAGTGAACGCAACGTGTGCCACGAGTCTGCAAGAGTGTTGCCAATTGCTAGCTGCTGGAGACCCTGGTCAAACAAGTCCTCTGGAAGGCGTCCATCTGGTTCTGCTAAAGAGACTGGACCGCGTTTTGGAAGACCCTGTTGTAGAACTTGAGCGAACGAAAGACGATGTGACGCCCCCAGATCATTTGCAAGTTACCGAAGTGCCTTATACCGTAGTCACGCGACGCTCAAAACGACGATCCACCAATCCAAAACCATCCGATCAAGAAAAGAAAATTCGTTTGGAAAGTGATAGCTCAACGCCATTGACAAAACTTAGCAAATCGCAAAGGCAGAAGCAATTAACTGCTAAAAAGAGAGCGCGCCAGCAGCAGACGAGAGAAGCAATGTCAACTTCAGAGAGAGAAGAGTATGTTATTGCCGATCGACAACAAAAGAGGAAGACCAGGCAGGCAATGTCGACCCCAGAAAGAGAACAGCACGCTATTGCCGATCGACAACAAAAGAGGAAGGCCAGGCTGGCAATGTCGACTCCAGAGAGAGATCAGTACGCGATTGCCAATAGAGATCAAATGCAACGAGCCAGGCAGACGATGTCGACTCCACAGAGAGAACAGTACACCATTGCCAATAGACAGCAAATGCAACGAGCCAGGCAGACGATGTCGACTCCACAGAGAGAACAGTGCACGATTGCCAATAGAGAGCAAATGCAACGAGCCAGGCAGACGATGTCGACTCCAGAGAGAGAACAGTACGCCATTGCCGATCGACAACAAAAGAGGATTGCCAGACAGGCGATGTCCACCCCAGAGAGAGAACAGTACGCCATTGCCGATCGACAACAAAAGAGGATTGCCAGACAGACGATGTCCACCCCAGAGAGAGAACAGTACGCCATTGCCGATCGACAACAAAAGAGGATTGCCAGACAGGCGATGTCCACCCCAGAGAGAGAACAGTACGCCATTGCCCATAGAGAGCAAATGCAACGAGCCAGGCAGACGATGTCGACTCCAGAGAGAGAAGCTTCAAATGCTGCTGACAAGTCGAGAGTTCACGAGAAGAGGAAACAGATGACTCCTACTGAGAAACAACAATTTATAGACAAAAGCACAGCAAAACGTCGCGAGGCTAGACAAAACGTTCCATTGTCTTCGATTGAAGCGGCATATGAAAAGGCTTCTGACCCCAAGCAAAGAGAACCGTGCGCTAGTTGTAAGAAGATGTTATTCCCAGATCAGGTTCTCCGGTTAAAGACACTGTCACCTGCAGCGAAGAAAGTTGGCATTCGTTCAGCCGATCCCGTTTGTTACTCGTGCAAGCTGAGTTTGCAAAAGGATCGAATTCACTCGCGCTGTTGGTACAATGGTCTATCACTTGATCCAGTGCCTGAAGTACTAACGGAATTGACTTTTCTCGAGCGGCGTTTTGTTTGCAGAATACAGACATATATGACCCTACTCGTACTACCCAAGGGTGGGCAGTATGCTCAAAAGGGTTTGGCAGTGCACTTCCCTAGTGAACCAAGTGAGGTACTCAAAATACTGCCTAGCGGCAGCACCAACTCAGCAATTCTGTGCACTTCAGCGAGCTACACTGGTCCAGTCCGCGTTCCATTGGTTTATTCTGCCTTACTGTGGTTACAATCGAACAACCCATTGTATGGTGATATTCAAATTGATAGGGCAGTTCTGAAGGAACGTGACGACGTCAGCGAAATGCAGATCGAAAACATTATTGAGTCTGGAATGGTTCCAATCGATTATACTTTTCCAACGCTATCGGTGAAGGAATTGTTGGGTCTGGAAACTGCAAATGTGGCATTTCCGAGATCTACTGAAGATCCTGTGAGTTTTGACGACACTGACCGGTCAGAAAGCCTTGCATACCCTTGGCTCTTCCCACTAGGTCGATACGATTATTCTGAGAAACGAGAGTTCAGGCTGACAATGCTAGACTATATCCAAAGTCGGCTGCTGCACCAAGACAGACGATTTAGATCAGACATCTCTTATCTTACGGCCGCAGTTAACAGATACGAAACCAGAAGGCTTAAGCAGCTTTGCGATGTCTATATGGGCGTTAAAAAGACGACAAAACAGTCACCAACTAGTCTAGGCCCAATCGACACGTCTACTTATGTCACAGCGCAAGATGTCCTCAGTATGGGCGACAATTCCGACCTCCTAAGCAACTCTTTGATGTTTATGAAGTCCATCAGAGGTACTGCTGCCTATTGGAAAGATCAACTCTTCGATCTACTGGCAAAGTTGCGGTCAATTGGGCCCCCTGATATTTTCATGACGTTGTCAATTGATGATCACAGTTGGCCTGAATTGGAGCTTTTGATGAAGTCTGAAATAAAGGATGAGTTTACAACATTGCCAGATGCCGTTAGGAAAGACCCTGTGACAGTTGCTCAATACGCAATGAAAAGAATGAAAGCATTACTGAATTACATAAAAAAGTCAAACATTCTTGGCACTGTTACTGATTACCATGTCAGAGTGGAATTTCAGAATAGAGGGTCTGTACATTTTCACGTGTTTGTTTGGATCTCAGATGCACCTGGAGTGCATAAAGGCAGCTCAACCAACAGCATTGTGGAGTACATTGACAAAATTATTTCGACACAGATCCCAATTGAATCTGACGACCCTGAACTTCATGACTTGGTGATGTCAAAGCAGTTCCACAAACATTCAGAGGCCTGCAAGAACAATAAGAATTCAAAGTGCCGGTTCAACTACCCCAGACGAGTTTGTGACAAAACAAGGTTATTGTATGACGTTGAGAAAAGCAAGAAGAGAGTAACATTTTATGAAACGAGGAGATGTGAAGGCTGCCAACACCTAAATGCTTACAACAAACAGACACTAAAAAGGTGGAGAGCTCACATGGATATTCAGTTCGTCGCTGGGTCCCATGGACTAGCTTACTATGTCTGCAAATATTGTATGAAGGCAGAACCGCTTGAACTAAAGACACGAATTGCTGAAGAGATTCGTAACATGTGTAAACTGAGCTTGACGCAAAGCGGCCGAATGCTCCGACTAGGGATGTGCATGTTGAAATACAGACGTTTGACTGCACAAGAAGCGGCTTTCAGGCTATGCGGTCTTGAAATGGTTTTGAGTTCTCGCACAACTGTAAAGATCAGCACAGAGAAAGAGAACAGAGAGGAGAAGCGAAGAAAAGAACAGAGAGGAGAAGCGAGTGAAGAAGCTAAAAAACATCAATGACATTCGACAGTTGGCTGAAAGCAATCCATCTGCCACTGACATTTTTGAAGACAACGCAATCGATACCTACCGTAAGAGGCCCAAAGAACTGGAAGAATTGACACTTTTCCAACTTACAAGCTGGTACGACAGGGTATCCAATGAAACGTCTGGCGGACAGCTTCTGCCACTGTTGGACCAAAGCGCGAAGTTGAGGAAAAGAAGACACTTCAAATGTATTCGAACGTCTTACATCAGTATGAGCACTGACGATTACTACTACTCACTCATACTGTTGCACTATGCTCACAGAAGAGAGAGTCAGCTGATTGAAGGGTACGATTCTGCCAGGGACTCGTTTGAAGCAAAACAACGAAAAATGAATTTTGAAAACCTTGCAAATGATTCGTTTGTAAAAGAGGTCCTAGAAGCTGCAACTCGCTTGAAAGTCAACCGCGCGTTACTTGATGATGGCGATAGCTCATCAACCATTGTGCAGGACCCAGCCAAGGAAATTGACTCTCTTCCTGACTCAGCCCCACAGCAGAGTAACACGCACGTTACTGAACTACACACTGATGATATGGAGGTCATGAACGACGAGGATCGGGCTTGGCATTCCCTAACTACAGCAACTGAGTCAACAGATCTGTCTTCAGCACTACGATCGCTATCACAAGACCAGAAGCGTTGCCTAAAATATATACAAAATAAGATTGCTTCATCACAACAAATTCTCCTCATGCTGTCAGGCAACGCTGGAACTGGCAAGTCCCATTTCTTGAAAGTACTATCAGAATTTTTGAAAACAATGCATGCAGAATTTGCTGGCCACGACCCTGTAATGATCGGCGCTTACACTGGCTTGGCGTCAAAGAATGTTGGCGGACGAACTCTCCACTCACTCTTGAAGTTACCCATAACCAAAAAGGATGGTTCTCCATCTTACTACCCACTTAGCCAGAAAGTCATGTCCATTGTCAAACAAAATATTGGCCACAAAAGATTCTTCATTATCGACGAAATAAGCATGGTTGGATCCAAGACACTCGACAACGTTCACAGACGACTCTCAGAGATATTTGAAAATGATCACACTGGGCTGAACAGCAACCCATTTGGCGGAATTAACATGATTGTTGCAGGAGACTTCTTTCAGTTGCCTCCAATAAAAGAAGAAATGTGCTTCAAAATCCACTGTTTGACTATTTTGAGTGCGTTTGGTTAGAAGAAAACATGAGACAGAAGCAGGACAAATCGTGGTGCGATCTTCTGGACAGAATTAGAATTGGCCAACTCAACGATGGCGACTTAGAGACACTAATGCATCGCGTGCGCACAAAAGAGGAGCTTCTCAACACTGATATTGCAATGAGATTGTACCCAACTAAGGACCTCGTACAGAACTATAATTCTAGTGAGCAGGGCAAGCTGACTGCTGCTACACAAACCTTCCTAGCAGTAGATATATACTCGCTCAATGACATTGCCAGTGGATGTACCGCTGATGCAAAACATATTCCAAATGACGATAGAGATGCAGGCGGACTGGTAAAGAACCTCGAACTCTCTATTGGCACAAAGGTCATGCTGACACGCAACTTGTGCTGGGACCTTGTCAATGGTGATCTTGGAAAAGTAGCAAAGTTTCAGCGAAACGAAACGGGACAAATTTGTGCCATACTGGTGGAATTTGAAGACCCTGACATAGGGAGTGAGCTCCAAGACCCAGAACAGGATGGACTGGTACCAATTGAACGGATCGAAACAGAGTACAACCATTATGGCCGATTCATCAGTAGGACTCAGTTTCCACTAATGCCTGCTTGGGCAGTGACAATTCACAAAGCTCGGGGAATGACTCTCACTTCCGCCGCAGTGCACATTGGAGATAAGATATTTATGCCAGCACAGATCTACGTGGCACTTAGCAGAGTGAGAAGCCTTTCTGGTCTCTTCATAGAACACTCCGCCAAAAGCTGTATCAAAATAAGTAAACTGACCCCTCGCAAGGACGTTATAGATTGGGCAGCAGAAGCCATGAGAAAATGGAACGTTCTCAAATCTCAAATTGATGCTCTTTTGTAACATGCCACGGAAGTACATACACTACGAAATAGGCTAAATATTTATGAAACATTTGACTGCAGACTCATGTAAATCGTGCAATATTGACCAAACTGAAAGTGGCTTATGGACTCACACTATCGGCGAATTCCAGCAATACCTGCCTGCCTGCTAAGGATGAGCCGACATAAATGGCTCAAGAAGAAGGAAAGCCTTGGAGCTTTCTAGGTAGGTGTATTTCTTACAAGTCTAGTCGTAAGTAAAATGTTCTGCAGTGCACAAATCTATCGATTTACAATTTTTTTTCAGTCACGTTCTACAAAGCAAGACTTGCTTATGCCTTGGACTCTCCTCACTCAGACACCAGCACCAAACACCTTCTGCCAGACTTGTCCACGCAGAGAGCTTGGCGTTGAATTCAGCTCCACTGGTGAGTACCATTAGCCGCTCCCGCTAAGTACACTGACAAATGGGAACATCACTTTCCAGTTCCACGAACAGACTCAACAGCTAAGAAACTCTATCCTTAGCCCGCCCTTCTCAGTTCACGACGGGCCAGCGGAGCTTGTTGGCTCCAAGGTAATTTTGTTGAAATGTAAACCCAACATACACCCATGATGGACTGTCTTTTACTGCTTCAGCCGCCCATTAAGTTCTATTTGGAAGCCCACTCAGACACCAGCACCATTCACCTTCTACCAGACTTGTCCGCACGAAGAGCTCGGCGTTGAGTTCAGCTCCACTGGTGAGTACTATTAGCCGCTAGGTGCACTGACAAATGACCCATCAATTTCCATTTTCACGGACAGGCTCAACAGCTAAGAAGCTCTGTCCGCAGCCCGCCCTTCTCCATGCCCAACGATACAGCGGAGCTTAGCGTTGTTCCAAGGTAATTTCGTTGGAATGTAAGCCCAACATACACATGATGGACCGTCTTTTACTCCTTCAGCCACCCACCAAGTGCTGATTGGAAGCCACAGAAAGGGTCTCCCAGAAGCAATTGCACTTGAACGTCTTGTGATACCACTGCGTGTGTGTTACCCAGCTTGTGATTCTCTATACCTGGAAGCACGGCAAAGACAAACCACTATTCTTATTTGGAGCTTGAAATTGCACCCACCAAATATGCTCGATCAGGGAACAAAAGGGCACAACCAAACCGATCCCAATTCAATTCCCCTAACTTTTAAATCTGAAACTATCTGCTAATTCAAAGAGCATGTATAACAATTAATGAAATATTACTAAGTTTATTAAATACTAAATATAACACTACTTGCTGATTACTTGCCTACACACGCCCGATATGGCCACTTCCTCCATACAAAGACATTGTCAAATAGAGGCAATATGAAATTGTCAAACTTAGCTAATTTTGAAAACCCTTGAAGATGTCCCGAAATTCGTTAATTATAAAATCTTAAACTATTTCCTAATTACTTGGCAGACTATGCTCGATACTTCCGCGCAAAAAGATTTTGAAATTTAAGCTTTTATAATTGTCGAAATTTGGCGATTTTATCAAAACCCTTGAAAATATCCCAACTTTTGTTAATTATACAATCAGACACTATTTGCTAAATTCTTGGTAGACTATGCTCGATACATCCGTGCAAAGAAGTTTTGAAATTTAAGCTGTTTGAAATTGTCGAAATTTGGGAATTTTGACAAACACCTTGAAAATATCCCTAATTTCGTTAATTATATTCGCTGAAACTATTTGCTAAATACTTGGCAGACTATGCTCGATACATTCGTGCAAAGAAGTTTTGAAATTTAAGCTTTTTGAAATTGTCGAAATTTAGGAATTTTGACAAAACCTTTGAAAATATCCTTAATTTCGTTAATTATAAAATCTGAAACAATTTGTTAAATGCTTGGCAGACTATGCTCGATACATCGGTGCAAAGAAGTTTTGAAATTTAAGCTGTTTGAAATTGACGAAATTTGGGAATTTTGACAAAAACCATGAAAATATCCCTAATTTCGTTAATTATATTCGCTGAAGCTATTTGCTAAATACTTGGCAGACTATGCTCGATACATCCGCGCAAAGAAGTTTTGAAATTTAAGCTTTTAGAAATTGTTGAAATTTAGGAATTTTGACAAAACCTTTGAAAATATCCCTAATTTCGTTAATTATAAAATCTGAAACAATTTGCTTAATGCTTGGCAGACTATGCTCGATACATCGGTGCAAAGAAGTTTTGAAATTTAAGGTGTTTGAATTGTTCGAAATTTGGGAATTTTGACAAAACCCTTAAAAAAATCGCTAATTTCGTGAATTCCAAAATCCGAAACTATGTCACAAATGCATCGCGTCCTACGCCCTTTCCATTTCAGCAAAAACTTTGCCGATACGACCTGTAAATAAAAGCGTCATTTTTGACATTTTTATATTTTAATTGTAAATATCTCGAAATAGGGAAATTAGCAACAGAAACGGACAACGGCACGTTACTCAGCGCATTCGACTCCATTGGGTGGCACTAACCGTCATGTCTAGTTTTGTGACACAGACAGACACACACACACACAGACAGACAGAACCACGAACAGACAATAGCGTCCGTATATATACTCGCCGCCCTGGGGGGCGGCGAAACAAGCTGTGTGTGTAAAAAGTTCAACCTATACTTTGTGTCTGTCAAATTTTGGTGAGCAGTATAGTGAACTTTGTGCGCATCGTTAGCCGCATCTGGAGAAAGTGTCTTGAGAACGTGTACCTTAATAGCAAGTGCAGCTATTCCCACGATACGGTTGTCTGTACAGCTGATCTAAAGCTCAGTGATATCGCCGCGTTCGCTATATGTTATCGGCATGATACGACGCCGTTTACCTGATGTTTCCTACCGTGTGAAACCGTCACATCCAACAAAAAACTTGCCAACAGTGTGGTCCGGTCGTTCTTCATCAGGAATTCCCCTTGGCGTACGACTTCTACGTTAACATTCATGGAAAACCAAAGCTTTGGCGATTTATAACATCTTGACATTACTGTCAAGATTTGATCATTTCTGTCAAATTTAGTACTCGCAAAAATTTCTTGTCTGCCACTAATTATCCGCAGTCTCTGCGCTTGCCATTTCTGAAGAAATTTCGCTGCTAGCCCATCAGACGAAAATGTCGATTTTGACATCTTTGTGAATTTAATCCTAAATATCTCGAAATTGCAATTTATTAAAACTGTAAAGCTATGTCTCAAATTCTTATTGACTTACGACCTTACCATTTCTGCATTCACATTCGTCAATAAATGACGTTATATTTTTGTTAATTTGGAGAATTTTTGACAAATAAAGGCGTATTTCAACTAAATTCAACATTTGCAAAAAATTTCTGTTGTGTTACAAATTATCCGCTGTCTATGCCCTTTCCATTTCCGAAGAAATTTCGCCGCTAGCCCATCAAACGAAAATGTTGATTTTGACATTTTTTCATTTTAATTCTAAATATCTCGAAATTGCAATTTACGAAAACTGTAAAACTATGTCACAAATTCTTATTGACATACGGCCTTACTATTTCTGCATTCAAATTCGTCAATAAATGACGTTCTATTTTTGTCAATTTGTGTAATTTTGACAAATAATCGCGTATTTCTATTAAATTCCACATTTGCAAAAAATTTCTGTTGAGTTACAAATTATCCGCTGTCTATGCCCTTTCCATTTCCGAAGAAATTTCGCCGCTAGCCCATCAAACGAAAGTGTTGATTTTGACATTTTTTCATTTTAATTCTAAATATCTCGAAATTGCAATTTACGAAAACTGTAAAACTATGTCACAAATTCTTATTGACATACGGCCTTACTATTTCTGCATTCAAATTCGTCAATAAATGACGTTCTATTTTTGTCAATTTGTGTAATTTTGTCAAATAATCGCGTATTTCTATTAAATTCCACATTTACAAAAAATTTCTTTTGTGTTACAAATTATCCTCTGTCTACTCGTGCGTGCGTCCGTTCGTGCGTTCGTTCGGAACGCTCTCATATCTCGGCGTTGGTAAGTCGTAGGAAGGCGATCTTGGGCTTTATGGATAGGTCTCGACTCACTGAGAATTGCGCTAAGAGGTTTCGAAATTCAAAAGTTTGAATTGCGCGCGCTACAGTAACCCGAAGGTTCAAACTGAAAACGGCTCTAACTCGCTCGTCTTACGTCGTAGAGCGGCGCGCGATAGGTTAACTAAAAGGTCTCGACGTGCGCTTTCGTTTGGCGTAAAAATTTTCTTAATTACGCAAACACGCAACACGAAAAGCGACATTCTCGCGTTTTTAACGCAGAAATCGCTCTAACTCGCTCAGCGTGCGTCGTACGGAGACGATCTTGGGTTGGTTGGATAGCTGTCGACTCACTGATCATTTGTTCTTCTATTGGTCGAAACTCAAAAGTTTGAATTTCGGGAGCTACAGTAACCCAAAAGTTTAAAACGCAAAACTTATCTAACTCGCTCGTCTTCCGTCACAGAGAGACGATCTTGAGTTCCTTGAATAGGTTTCGGTACACTGATAATTCCGTTAAGAGACTTCGCAATTCAAAAGTTTGAATTGCGCGCGCTACAGTAACCC
This sequence comes from Linhomoeus sp. GSCO2_2, assembly GCA_030248115.1. NCBI lineage: Eukaryota > Metazoa > Nematoda > Chromadorea > Monhysterida > Linhomoeidae > Linhomoeus > Linhomoeus sp. GSCO2_2. Next base: position 70,584 of record JASAMZ010004240.1, on the reverse strand, counting down.
GAAGGTTCAAACTGAAAACGGCTATTACTCGCTCGTCTTACGTCGTAGAGCGGCGTGCGATAGGTCAACTAAAAGGCCTCGACGTGCTCTTTTACTTGGCGCAAAAATTTTGTTAATTACGCAAACACGCACCACGAAAAGCGACATTCTCGCGTTTTTAGCATAGAAATCGCTCTAACTCGAAACAGCGTGCGTCGTAGAGAGACGATCTTGAGTTGCTGGATAGCTCTTGACTCACTGATCATTTGTTCTTCTATTGGTCGAAACTCAAAAGTTTGAATATCGCGAGCTACAGTAACTCAAAGGTTCAAACAGTAAATGGGCCCTAACTCGCTCGTCTTACGTTGTAGAGCGGCATTCGTTCGACCGTTTGAAAGCTTGCGTGGAGGCAGTTGTTGAACGGTCATTCCTAAAGAAATACTTTTGTTTTTTTAAACCCTTGTCTTACGAACAACTTTGTCTGCTAAAAAAATTAATCCCGGGCGATCCCAATGTTGCCTTGCAACAACCGCTCAGAAATGCGTGTCTTGCTCAAAAAATTAATCCCGGGCAATCCCAATGTTGCCCTGCAAGAACCCCTCAGAAAGGAGCGTGTCAGAAGTAGCGCATGAGTAGTGGACTCCGGGTGGGCGCGCGTCATATCGGAAAGGCTTCGAAATACTTTACATAAGTATCCACTCTTTTACTCTTCCACTTTAAAACACTCACAAACCACTCTGTATTAATAAAACAACTCAACTTTTTTAAAACAGCTTGTTTCGCTCGGCCTCAGCCGAGCGAACCCTATCAAGAGCTCGGCGTGCGTACGTACGTGCGTACGTGCGTACGTGCGTACGTACGTCACGCTCGCTTCGGGCTTAATAACTCGCTCGTCCGACGTCGTAGGGTGGAGTTTGAGACATTGTCGGGTAGCCTGCGGACTCCTCTCGCCATCTGAGTGTTCAAAACTGAAATAAGTTTTCAAACTCGCGCGCTACAGTATCCCAAAGTGGGGTCCATTTTAAGACAAAAGTTGACCGAACCTAGTCAAATCGCATATCAAAGTGAAGCGCTCGAGCTCCTGAGCACGAATCCGACAACAAAAAGTTTCAAAAGTTTAAACAGAGAGCTACAGTAACCCAAACGCGTCGAAAACTGGAAACGACACGCTTGCTTCGGGCTTAATAACTCGCTTGTCTGACGTCGCTGGGTTGAGTTCGACACATCGACGGGTAGCCCTCGGACTACTCTCGCCATCTGAGTGTTCCAAACTGAAATAAGTTTTCAAACTCGCGCGCTACAGTATCCCATAATGAGGTCCATTTGAAGACAAGAGTTGACCGAAGCTAGTCAAATCGCATATCAAAGTGAAGCGCTCGAGCTCCTGAGCACGAATCCGACAACAAAAAGTTTTAAAAGTTTAAACAGAGAGCTACAGTAACCAAAACGCGTCGAAAACTGGAAACGGCACGCTTGCTTCGGGCTTAATAACTCGCTTGTCTGACGTCGCTGGGTTGAGTTCGACACGTTGACGGGTAGCCCTCGGACTACTCTCGCGAACTGTGACGTCGAAATAATAACAAGTTTTAAAAATTGCGCGCTACAGTATCCTGAAGTAATGTCCGCGAAAAGTCAAAACTTCATAGAACCTAGCCGAATCGCATATCAAAATGAAGCGCTCGACCTCCTGAGCAAGAATCCGACAACAAAAAGTTTCAAAAGGTCAATGAGAGGGCTACAGTAACCAAAACGCGATGAAAACTGCAGATTTTGGTTTGTTATATGTTGGCACTCGTGCATTGCAGAGCGGCGGTCTTGACATCGCTGAAGAGGTCACTGCAAGCCAACATCAAATCATGCTCACAATTAACCTGTAGTTTTGCGTTAGATTCCAGTGTCTTTTTTAAAATTTAGTCTGAAAAGATGATTTTCTTGGTGTAAAGAATTAAACCCGAGCGATACCAATGTTGCGTAGCAAGACCACTCCAAAAAGTGTAGTCGCGAGGAGAGTCAAAGACGCTGCACGAAACCGGAAAGGGCCTTGCTACAATCTCAGTAAAAATTCAAAACTCAAAACCACTCCGTTTTTAAAAGAGACTTGTTGAAGAAATTTCAATTCTAGCTCATCAGGCGAAAAAGTCGATTTTCGACATTTTGGAATTTTAATTGCGAATATCTCGAAAATGCGAAATTAGCAACACAAACGGACATCGGATCCGTACTCAGCGACCTCGACTCTACTTGACCACATATGCCACATATCTTACTTCGGTGCCACGGACGGACACACACACACACACACAGACAGACAGACATTGTCATCCGTATATATACACCTCGCCGCGCTGAGGCGCGGCGAAAAAACTGTGGCACCACGTTGGCATCAGTGTAAACTCGAGAGCGTGTGCGCGATAATGTGCACTGGATAGTGAAGTGCCGCTAGACATTTAGCCGACAATCGGAAGGGGTATAGCCACAATTGGTCTTGGATTTGTTCGGGTACCTGATCCACATATGGATCAGAAGATTCGCCGCAGGCACACTTTGCGCTTATAATTGTGGCAACTGATCCATAAATGGATCAGAAAAATTCGCCGCAGGTACACAGTGCAATAAAAGTGTCTAAATGAGACGACGCCCTATTGAAAAGGGTATAAATGGGACGACGCCCTATTGAAAAGGGTATAAATGGGACGACGCCATATTCTTTTGTGATGAGTGCTCGATGCATCCACACAAAGATATGTTGAAATCTCAGCTGCTTGAAATTGTCGAAATTTAGAAAATCCGACAAAAACCTTGAAAATATACCTAAATTCTTTATAGAACTATTTGCTAAATACTTGACAGACTATGCCCAATGCATCAACGCAAAGACATTGTGAAATTTAAGCTGTTTGAAATTGTCATAATTTGGGAATTTTGACAAAAACCTTGAAAATATCCCAAAATTCGCTAATTATAAAACTTAGAACGAGTTGCTAAATACTTGGCAGGCTATGCCCGACACAACCACGTAAAGAAATTATAAAATTTAAGCTGTTTGAATTTGTCAAAATTTGGGAATTTTGACAAAAACCTTGAAAATATCCCTAATTTCGTTAATTATAAAATTTGAAACTATTTGATAATTACTTGGCAGACTATGCTCGACACATCCGTGAAAAGAAATTTTGAAATTTAAGCTGTTTGAATTTGTCAAAATCTGGGAATTTTGACAAAAACCTTGAAAATATCCCTAATTTCGTTAATTATAAAATCTGAAACTATTTGATAAATACTTGGCAGACTATGGTCGACACATCCGTGAAAAGAAAATTTGAAATTTGAGCTGTTTAAAATTGTCGAAATTTGTGGATTTTAATAAAATCCTTAAAAATATCCTAAATTTCGTTAATTATATTCGCTGAAACTATTTGCTGAATACTTGGCGGACTATGCTCGATACATCGGTACAAAGATGGTTTGAAATATAAGCTGTTTGAATTTTTCGAAATTTGGGAATTTTGACAAAAACCTTGAAAATATCCCTAATTTCCTGAATTCCAAAATTCGGACTTATGTCACAAATTCATCGCGTCTTATGCCCTTTCCATTTCAGCAAAAACTTTGCCGATACGACTTGTAAATAAAAGTGTCATTTTTGACATTTTCATATTTTAATTGTAAATATCTCGAAATAGCGAAATTAGCAACAGAAACGGACAACGGCACGTTACTCAGCGCATTCGACTCCATCGGATGGCACTAACCGTCGTGTCTAGTTGTTCCGGACACACACACCCACGGAGGAACGAACAGACAAGAGCGTCCGTACTCGCCGCCCTGGGGGGCGGCGAAAAAAGTTCAACCTATACTTTGTGTCTGTCACATCTTGGTGAACAGCATAGTAAACTTAATACACATCATTAGCCGCATCTGGAGTAATTAGCTTGAGAATGACTGCTATAAACCAAGTGCAGCTATTAACACGATACGGTTGTCTGTACAGCTGGTCAAAGCGATCAGTGATATCGCCGCGTTCGCATATGTTATCGGCATGATACGACGCCGTTCATCTAAAGTTTCTAGCTGTGTGACATCTTCACATCCAACAAAAAAACTTGCCAAAGATGAAAACTTGCTAGCGTCTGAACACAACTATCAGAGCTTTGAGGCTCGGTACTGCTTGTCTTACTCTTGAAGCAACTGGACGCGACTACGACGATGACTCAGCAACACAAACGGACGCCAGTACAGTACTTCGCTGGCCGTCGACGCCATCGTGTGCCAAGATGCCAATCGACGGGGTGGTGGTGTGAGCGTAGGTTTAGTCTTCAACGAAACTCGCTACCGGTAGCATTGGACACAGAAGTACAGTGGGCAATATTTTCATTTACAAAGTGGTTTTGTATATTTTTTTTGTATATTTCTTTGTATATTTTTTTGTATATATACATATACATTCACAAAATACAAAGTTTTCTAAATATACATATACATATACAAAACAAAGCAAATATACAAACTTTGTATATTGTATATCTCTACCGTAATTTCATACTGCATCTGTGCGAATTTTTGCAGATTTACGGTCAATTTGCCGGCCAGACTCCAACAAAATCTTTCTTGAACTTTAATTATCTTCTGTGAGACATGTAATGGTACAGTATCACTAGGGAAATTAGTCTGACGACCAACATCCTTTATGCGCTAGCTCTACTGAAGTCTTGGCATGTAATTTTGTAGAGATTCTTGTGTTTTTGATACGGTAGAAAAATATACAATATACCGGGTGGTCCAAAAAAAAGTGACCTCTATTTCTGACTGCCTCAACTCTTTCCTATGAAGACCAAATTGGACCAAACTTTGTGTGTTGGTACCCTAATGTGTTGTAATGGTGTGCGCAAAGTTTCACCTTGTTTCGACAAGACACGCTCAAGTTGTGGTAATTTCAGTTGAGCTCGTCTGAACAGCAAGCTTTCCGCGAGGAACACTGTGGTACTTTCTAAGTGGAGCGTGCGAAACAAGTGAAATTTGGCACGTAAAATCTCAAAACTGTGACGTTAGCATTTGCGATGCAATAGCGTAATCCCATTACGCTAATATCTTAGCACGAAAAGTAGAATTGGTTGCTCTAGGAATGCCTTTGGCATGTGAGCGAATCAACAACGTCCACTGATATGAACGATGGATTGAAACCATTGCCGCTGACATCAACGCTGTAGTAAGCCTGAGCGGCTGCGAACATTGGGATTACGTACGTAACAGTTTGAACATTTATTGCGCCAAATTTCACTTCTTTCGCATGCTCCACTTAGAAGATATAGCAGTAATCCTCGTGAAAAGCTTGCTGCTCAGACGAGCTCCACTGAAATTACCACAACTTGAGCGTGCCTTGTCGAAACAAGGTGAAACTTTGCACACACCATTACAACACATTAGGGTACCAACACACAAAGTTTGGTCCAATTTGGTCTTCATAGGAAAGAGTTGTGGCCGTCAGAAAAAGAGGTCACTTTTTTTTGGACCACCCGGTACTGTAAATACTCCAATAAGCCCCCCTCCTCATCTCGTCCTCCGAGGGCATGTCGTAGAAGTAGGGACAGGGGAGGGGGGCTTATTGGCGTAAATACGGTACAAAGCATATACAAAGAAAAACTCTTTGTATATATGTTTGTATATATACAAAATACTAAATACAAAAAATTCGATTGTATATATAGTATACATATACAAAACACAAAAAAATTTTGCGATATTGCCCACTGTACACAGAAGACATAGTGACAACCACTACCTGCGTTTTAAGCTAAAGTAAAAGATTTTGCTGACTTGGACAAACCGGAACCAGCTACGTAGATGATTATTTGGCTATTCCGTGTCAAAACGCAAATGACAAAACCAGAATTTAAGCGCAGCAACAAAGTCTCCGAGGTTCGAACCTCGGTCGGCTCGCACGTTTTTGCGCGCGATCCGGCGGCTTTCCCGCCTACGCCATGCTGTCGCATCACAGTGATTTCCAAAACGCCGCTCTTATACTCTCAGTTGGCGTCTATTCAGCAGACTACGGTGCTATACCACGTCCGCACGATCGATATGCCCCGTAAGCACCGTAACACTGCAAATAGAGATAATTTGTCGAAAAATAAACTTCAAACGTTACACCTACACTCATTTTGAAATTAGCAACAGCAAATCTCTTCGGATCCGTAATCGGCGACATCGACTCTACCTGACGCCATTTGTCACGTGTTTTACTTCGGCAGGACAAAAAAGTTCGCGGACTACACATCGTCATCTGTATATAAAGTGGCATTGAACACTTGCCATTGAAATCGTCCCAAAATTGCGGCAAGTCCATTGTTCAGTGCTGTGTCGGTGCTTCCATCAATAAAACTATTCTATTCTATTCTATTCTATTGTCTCCTCACATTAGCCGAGCCCGAACGGCAGTGAGTGGTCAGAAGCTGTTTCCTGTAAAAGATAGCCCCTATAGAGGTGAGTTAACGAGACTGGTCTAAATGACCACGTGTGTCTGAACTAGCGCACCTCACGCACTCAAAGTGCGATTTTTCGAAATTTTTCAAAAATTGTCAAATTTCTGGAAATTGGTGCAGAATTCGAAATTCATCGTAAGAACACGAATTGTAAAGAATGTTTAGGCGCATAAGTTGACGGCAACCGGACATAGAATTAATGGTTCTTTTTTCGCCGCGCCCCAGCGCGGCGAGTATATATACGGACGCTATTGTCCGTGTGTGTGTGTGTGTGTGTGTGTGTGTGGGTACGGAACAACTAGACATGACGGTTAGTGCCACCCAATGGAGTCGAATGCGCTGAGTAACGTGCCGTTGTCCGTTTCTGTTGCTAATTTCGCTATTTCGAGATATTTACAATTAAAATATGAAAATGTCAAAAATGACACTTTTATTTACAAGTCGTACCGGCAAAGTTTTTGCTGAAATGGAAAGGGCATAAAACGCGATGAATTTGTGACATAGTTTCGGATTTTAGAATTCACGAAATTAGGGATATTTTCAAGGGTTTTGTCAAAATTCTCAAATTTCGACAATTTCAAACAGCTTAAATTTGAAAACTTCTTTGCACCGATGTATCGAGCATAGTCTGCCAAGCATTTAGCAAATAGTTTCAGTGAATATAATTAACGAAATTTAGGATATTTTCAAGGGTATTGTCAAAAGTCCCAAATTTCGACAATTTCAAACAGCTTAAATTTCAAAACTTCTTTGCACCGATGTATCGAGCATAGTCTACCAAGCATTTAGCAAATAGTTTCATCGAATATAATTGACGAAATTTAGGATATTTTTAAGGATTTTGCTAAAATCCCCAAATTTCGACAATTTCAAACAGCTTAGATTTCAAAATTTCTTCTCACGGATGTGTCTAGCATAGTCTGCCAAGTATTTATCAAATATGTTCAGATTTTATAATTGACGAAATTAGGGATATTTTCAAGGGTATTGTCAAAAGTCCCAAATTTCGACAATTTCAAACAACTTAAAATTCAAAATATCTTTGCGTGGATGTATCGGGCGAGTATGTCAAGTAATTATGAAGCAGTTTCAGATTTTAGAATTCACGAAATTAGGGATATTTTCAAGGTTTTTTTTCAAATATGGCAGATTTCGGCAATTGCAAATAGCTAAAACTTAGTAATATTTTTCCATGGGTGCGTCCGGCAACGTAGGTATGTTTTTGCCACCTATTCAATCGAAAACAAAACGCGGCAAGTCTGTTCACTGTGCGGGTCTGCAATCTACAGCAACGGTACCGTAACGGTCCGCATTTGTGACCCAAAAGAAAAGGGCGTCGTCCCATTTAGACCCTCTTCATTCCGAAGTGAACCTGCGGCGAACATTCCTGATCCATTTATGGATCAGTACCCACAAATGCACCATATAGGCATCGAATGCCCAACAATGGCACAAACTTTCTTTGGAAACTCGAGATAACTGCGGCGATGCTCCCCAAAGAAATGTTCAAGTTTCTATTCTGACACAATATTGAATATACTCCTCAAATGCACGACACACTATACAATGCCAATCAACCATCATCGGGTACCCAGTTTTTACTCTAAGCTTGTTTCGCCGCGCCTCAGCGCGGCGAGGTGTATATATACGGATGACAATGTGTGTGTGTCTGTGTGTGTGTGTGTCTGTTCGTCGCACCGAAGTAAAATATGTGACCTATGTGGTCAAGTAGAGTCGACGTCGCTGAGTACGGATCCGATGTCCGTTTCTGTTGCTAATTTCGCATTTTCGAGATATTCGCAATTCAAATTCGAAATGTCGAAAATCGACTTTTTCGTCACATGCGCTAGCCGCGAAATTTCTTCAGAAATGGAAGGAGCATGGACCGCGGATAATTTGTAACACAAAAAAATTTTTTGCAAATGTGGAATTTAATAGAAATACCCCATTATTTGTCAAAATTGCATAAATTGACTACAATACAGCATCGTTTATTGACGAATGTGAATGCAGAAATGGAAAGGTCGTATGCCAATAAGAATTTGTGACATAGTTTTGCAGTTTTTAAAAATTGCAATTTCGAGATATTTTCAATCAAAATATGAGAATGTCGAAAATCGACTTTTTCACCTGACGATATAGCGGCGAAATTTCTGCAGAAATGGAAAGAGTATAGACTGCGGATAATTTGTAACGCAAGAGAAATTTTTGCAAATATGGAATTTAATAGAAATACGTAATTATTTTTCATAATTCCATAGATCAACAAAATAGAACGTCGTTTTTTGACGAATTTGAACCAGAAATGGTAAGGCCGTATGCCAATAAGAATTTGTGACATAGTTTTAGCGTTTTAATAAACTCCAATTTCGAGATATTTAGAATTAAAATTCAAGAAAATGTCAAAATCGAGATATTCGTCTGATGGCCAGTACAGCTGTATATTGATGAATTTGCACTCGGAAACAGAAATGCGTACGCTGAACACAGGAATTCGCCCGCACCAAACTTTTGGCAAGTTTTTTGTTGGATGCGACGTTTTCACACAAGTAGGAAACATCAGATAAACGGCGTCGTATCATGCCGATAACATATAGCGAACGCGGCGATATCACTGAGCTTCAGATCAGCTGTACAGACAACCGTATCGTGGGGATAGCTGCACTTGGCATTAAGCTACACATTCTCAAGACACTTTCTCCAGATGCGGCTAACGATGTGTACAAAGTTCACTATACTGTTCACCAAAATTTGGCAGACACAAAGTATAGGTTGAACTTTTTACACACACGGCTTGTTGGCACTCCGCTTTGCAAAAGCAGGAGTGCTATAGGGGGCGTCGGATTGAACAGAATCATCTTAACAGCTTGTCTCGCGCTACACAAATCGGATCGCCAAGCGGTTTTTTGGCTCGGCCTCAGCCGAGCGAACCCTATCAAGAGCTCGGCGTGCGTACGTACGTACGTACGTACGTACGTGCGTGCGTACGTACGTCACGCTCGCTTCGGGCTTAATAACTCGCTCGTCTGACGTCGTATGGTGGAGTTTGAGACATCGTCGAGTAGCCTGAGGACTCCTCTCGCCTTCTGAGTGTTCAAAACTGAAATAAGTTTTCAAACTGGCGCGCTACAGTATCCCAAAGTGGGGTTCATTTTAAGACAAAAGTTGACCGAAGCTAGTCAAATCGCATATCAAAGTGAAGCGCTCGAGCTCCTGAGCACGAATCCGACAACAAAAAGTTTCAAAAGTTTAAACAGAGAGCTACAGTAACCAAAACGCGTCGAAAACTGGAAACGACACGCTTGCTTCGGGCTTAATAACTCGCTTGTCTGACGTCGCTGGGTTGAGGTCGACGCATCGACGGGTAGCCCTCGGACTACTCTCGCCACCTGAGTGTTCAAAACTGAAATAAGTTTTCAAACTCGTGCGCTACAGTATCCCAAAGTGGGGTCCGTTTTAAGACAAAAGTTGACCGAAGCTAGTCAAATCGCACATCAAAGTGAAGCGCTCGAGCTCCTGAGCACGAATCCGACAACAAAAAGTTTTAAAAGTTTAAACAGAGAGCTACAGTAACCAAAACGCGTCAAAAACTGGAAATGACACGCTTGCTTCGGGCTTAATAACTCGCTTGTCTGACGTCGCTGGGTGGAGTTCGACACATCGACGGGTAGCCTTCGGACTACTCTCGCGAACTGTGACGTCAAAATAATAACAAGTTTTAAAAATTGCGCGCTACAGTTTCCTGAAGTGATGTCCGCAAAAAGTCAAAACTTCATAGAACCTAGTCGAATCGCATATCAAAATGAAGCGCTCGACCTCCTGAGCAAGAATCCGACAACAAAAAGTTTCAAAACGTCAATGAGAGGGCTACAGTAACCAAAAACGGGATGAAAACTGCAGATTTTGATTTGTTATATCTTGGCACTCGTGCGTTGCAGAGCGGCGGTCTTGACATCGCTGAAGAGCTCACTGCAAGCCAACATCAAATCATGCTCACAATTAACCTGTAGTTTTGCGCTAGATTCCAGTGTCTTTTTTTAAATTTAGTCTGAAGAGATGATTTTCTTGGTGTAAAGAATTAAATCCGAGCGATACCAATGTTGCGTAGCAAGACCACTCCAAAAAGTGTAGTCGCGAAGAGAGTCAAAGACGCTGCACGAAACCGGAAAGGGCCTTGCTACAATCTCAGTAAAAATTCAAAGCTCAAAACCACTCCGCTTTTTAAAAGAGACTTGTTTGCGTTAGGTAGGGTGAGTCGACGCGCAGCCTGGACAAGAAACTAGAAAATTCCGGTAGTGGAAGAATTTTGCAAAAATTAAAAAATTCAATTTTTGCTAAGTAAATAAAAAAAACATCAGGGCATAACTCTCGTAAAAGTGGGCCAATTTTGATGATTTTTGGATATGTTGTAGGCGCTTGGATGCTGATCTGGGGAAATCCAGAACGGGCTCCCTAGGTGGTCCGACGCGGGAGTACGGTGAAAAATTTGAATTTTCAAAAATTTTTCCGACCTTTAAAAAATCAGAACTCGAGTTTGCGCCTGCGGATCCTCGCCAACTAAATTTTTAGTCTCCCGCAATTATATTACCTTTCGTTTGAGACCAAAGCCGCCGAGATCGCTCGCGCCGTTCGTGAGCGACGCGGTGACAAAGGTGCCGGGTCCCGAGCGGAAAATTGGGATTTTCGACTTTGAGTGGATTTTTGGGCTGGAAAGCGTGCCGGTAGCCGCAAATTGACCATTGCAACGTGTTCCACGTCAAAAGTTGGTCTAGACGAAGTGTCTTGACCACTTTGAGATACCGTACCCCGGTCGCGTCAAATTTTTGGATCCCGGGGTCAAATTTTCGAAATTGAGTTTTCAGTTGTTTCGGGGGTTTTCGATGACGCTGAACACGAATCCGGTGTTTCTTTTGTGATTTTGAACGCCATTGCCATCATTGTGGCGCCCGGCTGATTAAATATTGGGTCCCGGGTCGAATTTTCAAAATTCAGTTGACAGTTGTTTCTGGGTTTTCTGATGCCGCAGAACACAAATCCGGCGTCTGTTTTGCAATTTGCGGTGCATTTACGCTGCATTCAGCGTCAGAGAACACACCCAAAACGTGTCCAAACTTGTTATAATTTATCCAATCATGTTCACACTTGTCCAATCATGTTCAAACTTATCCAAATTTGTTTGAACACTTTCGTCGGCGCTGAACACGAATCCGGCGTTTGTTTCCGTGAATGCTTATTGCCGAGTAGTGCGACGAGCGACCAGTCTGCTTTGCCTCCGAACAAACGGAGTGCCACCCTGAAGGTCCCCTTCAGCGTTCAACTAGTTCGAGATATTAAGGAAACATTAGAAATGAAACTGCACCAATTATCGAAATTTGCAATTTTCTCAAAAAATACCTATAGGAGGGACACCCTAATCTCAACGGGGTCCAATGCAGAATCAATCGCTCTACAAGATGGGCTATGAATTGGGCCGATCGGTCCCGGCGTTTTGAGATACAACGCTTTAAGTAACCTAGTCTTCGGAGCTACCGTATCGACGCTGTACGCAGCGTAGAGACTTCTAACTTCTGCAGGGCTGGTATTGGGCACTATAAGTGTGCCAAATTTGAGCCCCCGGTCGGCTGTCTACCTTTAGTTATTCGCCGCCGAAGTTGAAACAAAGCGCGCGCCGCAAAAGTGTAGGGTTAAGAAAAGTCGTCATAACTTGCGCTAGAGGAGGATTTGAGAGGCCGGACTTGTGGCGCTCTGTTACAAACTTAACCACCTACCAGACGTATGGGGTGGCGATTCTGGCTGCTGACCCCCCTGGCCACTTTTACTACATTTTTCGGGAGAACGCCTCATATACACATCGCCGCGCTGAGGCGCGGCGAAAAAACACGCGCCGAGAGCGCGCAGGTGCTCCGGCGCGTCGGGCGCGCCGGCGCGTGTTTAAAAAATCCATTACAGACTAGGCCGCTGCTGGTCTTGCACACACGCATTGTACGCCAGTCCTTCTCAATATTTGTGCTGCATACATACTTTACAGTGAGCGCTAGCCGAGCGGATGGCATGGCACAGAACCTTCTCCGATGGCTTCTGCCCCTCGTCTGTCTGGGACGCGTTGCCTAAAGGAGAAGATATTAGGTAGCTAGGTAGGTACTGTAGCTGTGCATACCGTAAACCGCCAAGGCACGCACCACTAATATTCCACCTTGCTTGCACCACCACTATTTGGACCTGTACCATAATTTGGACGTGCACCACTATTATTTCAACCTGCGGATATCCAGTTGTATATCCGCAGAACATGCACTGATATGCATACGAAAGTTGTTATTGCTCTCCATTTCAACGGGATGTTAAGGCATAATCTAGCTATCCTAGCAGTTTAAGAAGTGTAAAGCAGTTGAATTGCACAATAGTCTTTTCCAAAAGCATATTGCTGTCTTCAAATGCCTAGTAGTGCGTGAACCATTATTTGTACCGGGTTTTTTCGAAAAAGCGCCCCCCCCCCAAACAAGCGCCCCCGGGGCGCTTATTTGGTATGCCTTTCCAAATAAGCGCCCCGGGGCGCTTATTCGGAGAAAAGATTTCTTGAACGAAAGGTTCATTTTACAACCTTGTGCTAGTCAGTCACCAAGAAAATTGGGGTTTCAGCGTTTGATTTGAGTCTGAATTCCTCATTTCATAAGAGAATTCACACAATCATGTATTCAAACTAGTAAATACCGATCATGTATCAACAGTATTAACTGATTGTGCGCTTGCTTTAACCACAAGCTATGTATTGTATGGAAGTGCTGAATAAGTATTAGATTCGACTTTCCAATTAACCGCCCCGGGGCGCTTATTTCGCCGCGTCCTAGCGCGGCGATTATATATACGGACGCTATTGTCCGTTCGTGTGTGTGTGTGTCTGTCTGTCTGTGTGTGTCACAAAACTAGACATGACGGTTAGTGCCACCCAATGGAGTCGAATGCGCTGAGTAAGGTGCCGTTGTCCGTTTCTGTTGCTAATTTCCCTATTTCGAGATATTTACAATTAAAATACGAAAATGTCAAAAATGACACTTTTATTTACAAGTCGTACCGGCAAACTTTTTGTTAAAATGGAAAGGGCACAAGACGCGATGAATTTGTGACATAGTCTCGGATTTTGGAATTCACCAAATTAGGGATATTTTCAAGGTTTTTGTCAAAAATTCCCAAATTTCGAACAATTCAAACAGCTTATATTTCAAAACTTCTTTGCACCGATGTATCGAGCATAGTCTGCCAAGTATTTAGCAAATAGTTTCAGCAATTATAATTAATGAAATCTATGATATTTTTAAGGATTTTGGTAAAATCCCCAAATTTCGACAATTTTAAACATCTTAAATTTCAAAATTTCTTTTCGCGGATGTGTCGAGCATAGTCTACCAAGTATTTATCAAATAGTTTCAGATTTTATAATTAACGAAATTAGGGATATTTTCAAGGGTATTGTCAAAAATCCTAACTTTCGACAATTTCAAAAAGCGTAAATTTCATAATTTCTTTGCGCGAATGTATGGAGCATAGTCTGCCAAGCATTTAATAAATAGTTTCAGATTTTATAATTAACGAAATTAGGGATATTTTCATGGGTATTTTCAAAATTCCCAAATTTCGGCAATTTCAAACAGCTTAAATTTCAAAATTTCTTTGCACGGATGTGTCGAGCATAGTCTGCCAAGTATTTAGCAAATAGCTTCAGAGATTATAATTGATGAAATTTAGGATATTTTTAAGGGTTTTGTCAAAATTCCCAAATTTCGACAATTTCATACGGCTTAAATTTCAAAGTTTCTTTGCACGGAAGTATCGAGCATAGTCTGCCATGTATCTAACAAATAGTTTCGGATTTTATAATTAACGAATTTACGTATATTTTTAAGGGTATTGTTACAATTCCCAAATTTAGACAAATTCAAATAGCCCAAATTTCAGAATGTCTTTGCATGGTTGTGTCGGGCATAGTCTGCCAACTATTTAGCAAATAGTTCTATATTTTATAATCAACGAATTTAGGGATATTTTCAAGGTTTTTCTCATAATTGCCAAATTTCGACAATTTCAAACAACTTAAATTTCAAAATATCTTTGCTTGGATGTACCGGGCGTAGTATGTCAAGTAATTATGAAACAGATTTAGATTTTAGAATTCAAGAAATTAGGGATATTTTCAAGCGCTTTGTTAAATATGGCAGATTTCGGCATTTTCAAATGGCTATAACTAAGCGATATTTTCCATGGATGTGTCGTGCAACGTATGTTTTGCCACCTATTCGATCGAACACGAAACGCGGCACTTACTGTGCGGTTCTGCAATCCACAGCAACGGCGTCGTAACTGCCCGCATTTGTGACCCAAAGGAAAAGGGCGTCGTCCCATTTAGACCCTCTTCATTCCAAAGTAAACCTGCGGCGAATATTCCTGATCCATTTATGGATCAGTACCCACCAATACGAATCTTATAGGCAACGATTGCCCAAGAATGGCACAAACTACCTTTGAAACTCGAGGTAACTGCGGCGAAACTCCCCGAAGAAATGCTCAACTTTCTATTCTGACGCACTATTGAATATACTCCTCAAATGCACCACACACTATGCAATGCCAATCAACCATCATCGGGTACCCAGTTTTTACTCTAAGCTTGTTTGGTTTGATTCTGCTCCAGCTGGAAGTGGCAAAACCTAATTAGCGCCCCGGGGCGCTTTTTCGGAAAAACCCGGTACGTGCATCACCATTAATTCAACCTTGCTCAACAACGCACCACTATTTGTACGTGCACGACAAATTGAACGGGCACCTCTATTCGGTGGTTTACGGTAGGTTGTCGTAAAAGTGTCACACACACTCTAATGAGCACCACCTTCCACCAGCCCCCCCCCCCCCCTTGAAAGAATGTAATGGATGTGATTTTGGGTCTACAGTAAGGTCCCATGTGACCGTTCTACTCTCACGCTTACACATCGATTTCCGCTCTGTCGCTAGCGCTCCCATTCTTATCACTCTGTGATCATTCTCCTTTGTTCTAGTTCGCATGTAGTATCACCCGCCTCTCCTGTGCTTAGACTGCTCTGTCACCTTCTCACGCTTCTAGATTGTTTTGGTATCACACACCTTTGCAGGTGATCTAGGGTATGTTTGGGTTTGTCCTGTACTACTTAAGTTGGTTGTTTGTCTGTCTTAATCAGTCGGCAATCTTCTGGTCTCTAGCTACTCTAGCTGTTTGGTTGAATAAAGTTGTAGTGGGCCAAGCCCCCATTACAAGTGGTGTCCGAGACAGTCCCGCTGTCTCTCAAGGAACGTACCGGGCTCCTGGCAAAAAGGAGGAGGGTACTGTTCGGTCTGGTGAACGTGAGGCGCTCGACGCGCAATGGCCGACTCTAACGAGGTGAAGAAGCTGAAGGATCAGCTGGCACGCGCGCAACGTGCCAACGAGCGAGACGCTGCCAAGTGGAAGGAGGAGCGAGAGGCCTTCCAACAGCAAGTCAAGGAGCTTCAAGAGGCTCAACAGCAGCATCAACCGCCTGCTACCGTGGCTCAGCAACCACCAAGCGCCCTCGCAGCGGCGCTCACGTCAGCAGTGGCTACCCAAGAGGACCCACGCCTGGGTCAACTCCTCAAGCCCTTCAAGGGAGGCTACACCGACGGCCAGAGCTTCACTGAGTGGATCCGTCGGTATGAAGAGATTTGTTTGGCCCGGAACATTGCTGGTGATCGTCGCTTGCAAGTGCTGCCCTCGTGCCTGGAGGGCACAGCTCTCAACGTCCTGCGCGGCCTGCGCGCGCCCGACACGGACAGCTACGACGCCGCCAAGCTAGCCCTCTCACGGCGTCTACAGCCCATTGAGGAGGAGAAGTTCTTCGCCGCCAAGCTACACGACAGGAAGATGGGCGCCCACGAGGACGTCGCCTCCTACGCGGGCGACATTCAGCGCCTCTGCGAAGGCGCCTACCCGGTGACAGCCGAATACCCCGCTACTGCGCAAGACAGGCAAAAGCTCAACTGCTTTGTCAGCGGGCTACGAGACAAAGACGGGCTACGGAAAGCCGTTCTGAAGAGCAGACCAGCCACCTTTGAAGAAGCAGTGCAGTCAGCAGCTCTGGAAGAGGCTCACGGCGCACTAATCGCCGGCAAGGGAGACCCCACAACTCCAGACGAATCAGCACGCGTCTACGCAGTCACGGCCAACGCCTGGTGCGACTTCCATGAAAGAAGCGGCCACTCCATTCAGGACTGCCACGACTTCAAAGTCCATGCCATTGAGCGCTACTTCCGAGAGAAGCAAGCCAACCCAAGGGACAAAACGAGAGGCAACCTCCAACGTTGGGCGTTTCAAGGCAGAAACAATGCCCCCCAGAGACCACAGTGCTACTACTGTGGTAGGGATGGCCACATCGCTCGAGTGTGCTACATTCGGCAGAGAGACATGGCCAGCAAACCATCAACGCAAAGCCACTTCCAAAGGCGAGTCAACATCCAGGCTGGCCACGCCCACACGGTCGCTGAACCAGTGGAACCCACCTTGGCTGATCTGCTCAACTGCATGAAGGAGGGATTCAGCCAACTGAGCCAAGGCAATGGACCATACCCACTCGCGATCACTGAAGGCCCCAACAACTACAACCACCAGGACAAGGCTGACACGCCACCAGGTCTTGAAGAAGGAGAGGTGACCTGGATGATCAAGACGGACACCAGTCACAGGTGCGATCACGACAACAACGACTTCTTCAACTTGCCAGTGGAGTGCCGTTGTGCACTGAGGTGCGCAGAGAACCACCTGATTGCGGCCACCCATTTGGGGAGGATGGTCAACTGCGCCAACCTCCATTGCGACCTTCCAGTCTTCTGTGGAGTGTGCGCTCATGAGCAACAATCCCACTACTGCCCCCTGAAGACACCCGAGCTGCCACTCTGCGTCCTTCACACCGTTGACGACTACCTCAACATGGACGTCCCCTGCCGCATGGCGTTGCGCTGCAGCAACGACCATCCAGTCGAGCACCTGGCCCTGCTGCCAATCGTCCAATGCTGCGACACGGACTGCTCCGAGAAACTTTTCTGCGCTGTTTGCGCTCACAGCGCAAAGAGAGACTGCGACTGCAGGCCTCCAGTCATCGGCAACGTCGACTGCACTGAGGCCTCCCTTCTCGACAACGGGCCCAACGACAACAAGGCGAATCTGCCAGAACAATCAACTGAGGCCTTGGAAACCCCCACCACGCCCGAGGACAACGACTCTGACCTGGTGAGACAAACGACTGCTAACACCACCTGCAGAAATGGCACGAGCATCCCAACGCCCTCCACTTCAAACTCCAACTACTGCTGCCTCCACGACTTTGACCAGGAAGAGTTGGAGCGACTGGTGCTTCTCGCGAACCCGGCAGCAAAGAAGATTGGCAACCAGAAGAAGATGAGGAAGTGTTGGAAGAAGAGGTTCAAGCGCTGAAGAACGGCCCTTGACCAGAACCACTAGGCCATTTGGGACTTTTGATTTCTTGTTGACTTACTGGGGTTGAACTTCCGAAAGGAAGGGGAGATGTAATGGATGTGATTTTGGGTCTACAGTAAGGTCCCATGTGACCGTTCTACTCTCACGCTTACACATCGATTTCCGCTCTGTCGCTAGCGCTCCCATTCTTATCACTCTGTGATCATTCTCCTTTGTTCTAGTTCGCATGTAGTATCACCCGCCTCTCCTGTGCTTAGACTGCTCTGTCACCTTCTCACGCTTCTAGATTGTTTTGGTATCACACACCTTTGCAGGTGATCTAGGGTATGTTTGGGTTTGTCCTGTACTACTTAAGTTGGTTGTTTGTCTGTCTTAATCAGTCGGCAATCTTCTGGTCTCTAGCTACTCTAGCTGTTTGGTTGAATAAAGTTGTAGTGGGCCAAGCCCCCATTACAAGAAGTTGACTATTATAAGCGAGCCCCGTCTCTTTGAGGGGGTTCATCGGGGGTCTTGCGGCATTCATCTCCGTAATTATTTCTCATAATCAAAAGTATTCGATTCGAGAACCACTGTAAGCTTCCCGTTTATGCAACGCGCCCGCCGTCGGCTGTGTACGCCCTCCTAGCTATCGTTCCGTGGAAACTACTTAATCGACCCATGACGATCTCCTACACGGAACATTTCTCCATTGACAGTGGTTTTCCGGTCTTCGGTCGAAATCTGGCACCGCTAGATGAACAGAAGGTCGCAGGAAAAGCAAAATGCGCAGGTGTTCTGACCGGCATCATCGGAAGCGACCACACTGGATTGGGTGAGTGAATGGTTAGGGTAGGGATGATGTTTGGAATTCGGTCCCACCCATTTGAACATCGAGAGTGGTGTGTCGAACGCGGCGATTTGACCTAAACGGTACCTTGCACTTCGCCCCCCCCCCAACCCTTCCCCA
Organism: Linhomoeus sp. GSCO2_2; assembly: GCA_030248115.1. Taxonomy (NCBI): domain Eukaryota; kingdom Metazoa; phylum Nematoda; class Chromadorea; order Monhysterida; family Linhomoeidae; genus Linhomoeus; species Linhomoeus sp. GSCO2_2. The sequence continues at coordinate 51,707 of JASAMZ010004240.1, read as the reverse complement.
CTCGCTGCTTCATCCTATATTCACCCCCCCCCCCCCCCCCAACCCTTCCCCACTCGCTGCTTCATCCTATATTCACCCCCCCCCCCCCCCCGGAGGACACCCAGGCACAATCCAATCCACCCCCTAATTTTAATGTGCCACCAAGTGCTTAGACTCACATACAGTACGTAAGACATAGAAGTGTAGTGTACAACATCTTTCCAATTCCTGTTTCAGGAAACTGGCTCTTTAGGTACCATGCGATGTACGGCTTGAGCACGGCCGTAGAGGGTATACGAAGGTGTTACGCCAAGCTCGAGTTCGCCACAATTGCAAAGATGACCGAATACTTTCCCAACATCAATATTCTGAACAACACCGGTGTAGTCATGGACGAAGACCCTAGAGGGTGCCGAAATACCACCAGTGACCCTCTCGTGGTCTTGGCCCATCGGTTCAGTGGGATTTATTACCCGGAAATTCTACCCAACGTCCGCCAACGATGCAATCGCACCTTCGACTTTCGAAAGAACTACCTGCAGAGCTGGAAGTACTGGTTCCATGCCCAATCGGACGTGCTCCACAGCGCCAGACTAAACGTCAGCGCGGTTAGAAAGGCCAGAGACGCTCTCGGCCGGCTGGAAGACAAGGCCGCAGTGGAAAAGAAGGGGGTGAGCGACAGTGCCGGATCCAGGAATTTGGAATGAGCGTGGTTGAATACTTCGGGCCACAGGGGGGACCAAGATGATACAAGTTTGCATCAAAATTTGTGCGCCGCAGGCGAAAAACTTTGCTACTGTTTACGTGTAAAGTTATGACGTAGCGCCGCAGGCGAAAATTTTTGCTCTGCAGGTGATACCGCACAAAATTTTTCTTCACTGAAGGGGGAATGGGGTTGGGGCGGATTGGCCGAATCAGAGGGAGTGGCGCCCATTCGCCCCCCCCCCCTAGATCCGCTACTGGTGAGTGATCGTCCGTCAGCCGTCTGAATGAAAGAACACAACGCGCTCATTAGTCTAGAGCGAGACAAACCCACATTTGTCTCGTTCTAGCGGACAAATGATCGTTTGGGAACTGGCGCATCTTTTATATTGTTAGGGGGCAGGAAACGTACCGTATGCGCATACTGTTTTGTAGTAGTAGCTCAAGACCGCAGAACATGGAAAATCTAAACCAACTCAATAGGTCTTCTGAACGACAAATGACATGAAAAGTACGGCCTGCTTCCTTCGATAGGTGGCCGCAAGTACCATAGTGGTTTGTGTCCACACAAGGAGGGGAGATTTCGTCTCAAGAGCGCAGTCCATTGAGACGACTTCGGACTATGGGAACTGTGTAATTGGGAAAGTGGAGAGACTGATGACAGATCACCTTGGAGTTCTGGTTTGTCAATACATTGTGTAGGTACATACGTTATCTTACATATTCTCGCTGCTTGCGACGCTGTATGTAATCCTTCAAGCAATGATGTTTAGTGCGCACGGTATACTACTGTTAGTGTATGTCTACTGACTTTCGGCGATGGACTCCGTTTCGATCGCGTGCTATCCTATAGTTTTCGCTCTAAGTCGGCTTGAAAGTTATATTTACCTTCTTCTAATTGGTACAAGTTGCGCCTAATTAGCGCAGTCTAATGTAAGTTGTGGCTGGCGAATTCTCAGCGGTCTTGAGAAATTGACCAATCTTGCGATTCGTGTCAATATAGTATGCTGAAACTTGGCAACAGCT